>CADDXX010000029.1:1134044-1211236 GCA_902810485.1 Alauda arvensis | reverse complement strand
AGGCCAGGTTTGGGACAGTCCCGTAGGCCAGGTTTGGGACAGTCCCGCAGGCCAGGTTTGGGACAGTCCCGCAGGCCAGGTTTGGGACAGTCCCGCAGGCCAGGTTCACAGCAGTGTGCCCATAGCATCCCATAGGGCCTGCCTTCACCAGCCTTTGAATGCACACATCGTATCAGTGCCATGATACAGAGCATAAACTGACTGGAGGTTTATTTTTGAGCTTGGAAAGCWCTGACAGACCTTTGGGACCTGGCCCCATTTCTGATGGATTCACCAGGATCAGACAGCTGAAATCTGTGCACCTGACAGACGGCCACCAGAAGTGCCACAGGAACAGGCAGGGCAGTTTAGAAACAAAACAAGTGTAAGGATACACACACAAATATAAAACAATCACAGACCGCCATGCCCCTGTTGCTTGTGGACTATTTTAATGCATGTTACGTGCTGCAAAAGCCCTCACACGCTTCCCTGCAGCCCGAGGAGGTGAAGGCTGGTGTGAGGCAGGCAGTGGCACTTACTCCGCAGCATGTCGTGGTACGCGTTGTCAGCGATGGAGAAGATGTGGGGAGGAGCCTCCGAGCGCCGCTTGCCTTTGTAGGCAGCAACAACCTCCGATTTGTAGACTGGCAACCACTTRTAGGGGTTTATGGTCACGCAGAATAAACCAGAGTATGTCTGGAGGGTAACACAAAACCAGAGTGGAAAAATTCACCCAAGTTGTAAGGCAAAGTCTCGGTTAGCCAAGCAGGATGTGGCATTGCCAGCTGCTGATTTTGGTTTGAATTCTGACTTGGATTTCAGACTTTCTGAATTTTGGAAGCTACTGGTTTGCTAAGTGACTCCCTAATTGCAATTCATACCAAAACTACTGATATTGATGTTTTCAAAAGGGGAAAAGCAGTTTTGAGATATCAACCAGAAATGGAAACATCCCCTTCAATAAAACAAAGGAGCAGCAAATAGACTTGTGTCTGGTTTTGTGCCTTGCTGYTCCATGGGTGTTGTTTCCTCTTGAAAACAGACATTGCAATGGAATGTTACAGCTTCCCTGTTTGCACTCCATTTTTAGGAGGAGAAACAACCTCCCATTATTAATTTTATGCAAGAACCTCAAGCCAATTTCTGGTGGACGTTCAAAAAGGAAACCACTTCATAGTGTTKTACCCCAAAGCTGTGGAACCTTTTTCAGCTTTTGGAGATGCCAGTTTGGTAAAAATCCTTTATAGCTGCTCTCTGGATGATATACATCAGCTCTCTGGGGTTTGGTCACTGAGGAAGAATGAGTTTTGAGTTATAACCCCCAGCAATTGGTGTCAGCTGGTAACTTTCAAGTACTTAGCCAAGCTTGGGGCAATATCTTCAAAGAAACCCAGTTATCATATGGGCACAATCATTATGTGCACATAGATTAATGAGCTCAACTAAGTTCTAAAAGTTTCAGGTGAAATCCAGGTCCCTTCCCCTAAAAATAGCATTAGGACATGCTCCTGAATGGCCTTGGCATGAACCCTGAGTCCTGTTTTTTAGAAAGAAAAAGAATACACCCCTACCAGTAAACAGATTAAGGCAAGATGCCAGTTTAATTTTCTACCTATACTGATCTGCAAACAAAGCTATGCTTTAAGCCCTACATGTCCATACAGRGCTTTTTAGAGAAACACAGAAAATGCTTGACAATCAGAATTTAAATAGGTAATGTTGGATTTGCTCTTCTGATGAATATCAAAAAACAGAGCAAGGATTGGCTGGAAAATCAATTGATTCCTTTGACTGATTTAAAACACAATTGAATGTAGCTGACTGAGAGCAAAGGAAATCCCCATGGCTGGCAGTGACAYGGATTAATATTAGAGGTTGGAAAATAAACCCAACACCTTGACCTAAGAAAAATGTTCCCCACCTCCTCTTTCCTAGGCAAGCAAGCAAAACTAAGGAACCAGACACCATCTTACTCATTCAGTYTTGTGTATTTAGCCAGCTCCAAGCAGCCTCTTCCTTGAGGTGAAGAGCAAGACCCTCACTTTTGTGATTTATCAGGGTTGTAAAAYGAACATGAAGAACACAACACATTCACACACAATGTCAACACCTGACATGCAGGTTGCTGCCTCTACCCTGCAGTGCCCTTACATAGATCATCCAGTTGCTGTAMCGCTTCCTCAGGTTGTACAGCACCGACGCCTCGTTCAGGTGGGTCAGCATAGACATGTCYTCAATCATGTCGAATTTGGGGGGGTTCATGGTCTGCACGTCATCTTCTTTTATAGTCAGRGTCTGCAAAGACAAACAAATACAGYAACRCTGGAAGACACTGGGATTCTCTGTTGCTTCATACACCTTATGGAAGAAAACATATTTTTCCCCCAGCAGAAGGAAGCTTTCCAGGTCAGTCCCTGCCTATGTGCTTTTATCATCTCAGCCTTCCCCTATTCTTCTGATACCWGTGGAAACTGTGTGTTTCCACAGGTATCAGAAGAATAGGGGAAGGCTGAGATGATAAAAGTAAGAAGCATGATGCTATGGCTGCAAAAGAAGCCATGAAATTTGGCTAGAGCCTGGGTTTTTAACTCTGGGGACCAAACCAGAACTGGCTGGTTGCAAACCCCCAGTCACAGCCCACCCCCGGCTGTGCCATGGCTGATGCTCACCCACCCATCGCTGCATTGCTGGTTTTCCCTTGGTGGTTTCCCATGTGTTATCCTACTCTGAGCTGGCATCAGTTACTGAGGCTTCCCATTCACAGCCCATTTCATAAAACAGGAAAGTGAGCTGAAACCAGGACAGTTCTGTAGCTTGGCCTTGTTATTGACAGATCAGACAAAACCAGTTTTGTACCCTTCCATCCGTTGTCTGCACRGTCACTTTGCCTTCACTGCTTTCTGTAATTTCAGCTTCAACGTAAGCTTTCTTTTCATCRGGAACCCAACATTTCTTCTTCCCTGTGAAATTAAGAAGACTGAGGGTTCACAGCCTTGCATTAAACAGCAACACCATGCCTAGCTAAATGAGATTGCTGGATTTCTTTTTCTGCAGAAGCGACACAAAACCTCTGGGATTGAAGCAGACTGGCAGWGCTAGGAAGTTGCATGATGAAGCAGAAGGCATAGCGCTCCCAAATGTTGTCTTCCTTTGAAACTACTGCTCAGCTTCCTCTAGATCCTTCTAGCACAAGGTGTCAAAATATTTCACAAATGCTGGCTAAGCCTCAGCCTCCAAGGGAAATCCATAATTATTATCACCAGWGTGCAGATGGAGGAACTGAGATCCAAGCCCAAATTAAGGCTAAAATTTGCTAAAAAGTCACACAGAGAATTTCAAACTGCTCAAGGAATCCAGCCCATATTATTTGACTGCCAGCTATCAGATTTAACCCTATTCCTTCACATTCTTCTGAGATTTGTGTTGAAAAAAGACCAAATTAATAACTCCCATTTAGTTATGCATGTGCCTTTTTAGAGTTTAGAGCAGCTGCACAAGACTTTAGGTCTTTAGTTACAGCAACTGCTGTGAATAGTGAAAGGCTGCAGTTATTGATGCATTCACACTTACTACTAAACCTCAGRGCTCATAGAAACCCATTTAATGAAAAATAAATTATGGGAAACTAAAAGCGAACATCACATTATTATACATGCTGTAAAGCAAATGAGATATCTAGTCAGGCCACAGAAACATCAGTGCCTGTTGTTTTTCTCTAAAACTGACAGAGATAATTCCCCTTTTAGCAGAGCAGTACCAATACACCTTATTCTAAATCTAGATAAACACTTACTTGCCATAGGTTATTTTTATTTTTTACTATCTGGGAGTTTTTAATAGCTTTGCAGAATAAAGGAACCCAAACTCGGTTGAACCAGCTACCTCCATCAGTAGCAGCACAGCAGTGACAACGGAGGTTTTGCATCCTGCTTTGCTCTGCAATTTCTTTGACTACATTTGTAAGCAACCCTTACCCCTCTGAACCAGCCCCTGGCAGCACAAAGGGTTGTGAGTCTGCAACTCACCATCGAAGGCAACAGTCTGAGCCTTCATCAGCTCCTTCTCACTCTTTCGGAGGTAGGGAGCAGCCTCCCCAAACTCTGACATATCGACCATCATCTTGGCAAGGGTTCAAGGTGGCACAGCTCACAGAGGAAAAAGAAAGGCACCCAGTCTACCAAAGAAAGAGGGGGGAAAAAACCAAAATAATTGTCTATTTTGTGAACAATATCAGGCAATATAAAATGCTCAGCATAACGTGGCAGGTAGCTGATCAAAGGGATGATTAATGCTAAACACAGATTTGGGACTATACTGCACTTTTAGTTAAATCCTTTCTTGGCTCAGTTTTTTAAAAGTCAGACAGGTCTTGAATGGTTCTTAACCTCAACATTGGTCACAGTTATCTACACAGGAGGATTTTGTCTCTTTTTTTGTGGCACAAATGGGGCTTAAGWGCAGGAGGGACCACTTGAAGCTGCGATTTTAAAAACCACTTAGCAGGGGCCTCTTCTGGCCCCTTTCAAAATCGCCTGGAGCAAAGGTATGCTCTCCCGCAGGTCTCCCTGCCACTCAGCCGATTCAAGCACCATCTCAGGCAGGCGTTTACTGGGRAACAAGGAGCAAGGCTTCACTGCTGCAAAGCTGCAGGGATGTATGCCCACGCTCTCACTGCAGAAAGTCAGCACTGGAGCTGGAAACAGCTCTGCTCCCTGCAAGTCTCTGGTTCAGGAACTGGCAGGCCAATAAAAACAGGAGTAACACGGYTCTGGGAGGCCCTGTGCTGCTGCAGCTTCCCAGGTTGCTGCTCCCTCTGATTTCACCAGGCTGAGCATCCCCCTGCAGCAGGGCATGGCTAAGGGCTCATGTATCTGCAGAATTGGTGTAAGGCTTCGTATCATGTCAGATTGCTTTGAGTTTATCAGTCCAGCTTATTACCTACACTTGTTTTCTCACAAGGGCACAGGGTTTAGGAGWCTTTTTTTCATGAAAGAGAGGGCAGGAGACATGGGTCTCAGTGAGATTAATTTGCTGTGTTTGTAYTGCCAAGTAATTAGTTTGTTTTGTACTCTCTAAAATGATCAAACAGATATGTTGGGATTTCTTGTTTTGTTTTCGTTTGGGATTTTTTTACAGACACAGACATAAATAGTTACACACACATAAACTACTCAGCATGTTGTCCAGATAAYGTTTAAAAGAAGATCCACTACTAAAAGGTGTACACACACAATTTTAGAATTTCAGGTTTGGTTTTTTTTTTTAAGTCAGGACACCATTTGACTACTATTTAAAGCTGTATAGGTGACCCTCAGGGCAATCTATTCCCTTATTGTATTTACTGTACAATATACAGGGCAGCTGGATACATTTTCAAGACCTCTATCAAGACAGACACTGCAGTCTTTCAAAATGAAATTCAATTTATTTCTAACAAAATCCTGGTAGAGATAAAAACTCCTCATCAACCAAGGCAGCTTTTTTTCCAACATGTTCCTCCTAGGGAATGTAAAGCCCTAAGACAGCAGAGTTGCCAAAGCGTTACATCCAGCCCTCTCCCACTGCTGCAGTAAAAGCTTAAAACCTTCTGTCTTGTTGCTGTAGAGCAAAAATTTTCTTTCTCAGAACCAGCCTTAATTTTTTCTAGATTTTAAAGTAATTTTTAAAACCTTAATCTTTTTAAAGATTAAGCACCTACATAAGCACAAGTATCACCATTTTTTTTTAACATCATCTGAACTGACCAAAATTCCCAGCTGGAGACACAACTCAATGGCAGAGCCTCTCTCTCTCTGCGTCTCAGCTCTGGTGAGCAATGAAATTACATCAGTTCAGATATTTAAACAGAACAGCGTTAGACCACATAAGWATCATTTCATTAAAATGCAAATGCCAGAGGGCCCACTCCAGCGTTAATCTCTAGGACCCAGGGCAGGTTCCCACAAGCCCTAGAATACACTTAAGTGCTCTGAATCACTTTTGTGCAACCCGTCTCCATTTGCAAACCTCGTAGGGACAGTTCCTCAGCTATCACCTCCTTATCTCCTCCTTTTTCCCCCTCATGTTCAGGGTGGACCACCGCAGAGACTATGTTATGGTGTAAAGCAGCATTCTGGCAGCTGGGAGAGAATCCCTCTTGCTTCGGCAGCCTGGCTGTTTGGAGTTACAGCACAGGCTGGAGCCCAGACAGCACACACCTTGGGGTGCAGGGGACTCCATGAGACAAATCCATTGGMAGATACAAGAAGTGGGAAATTTTGTTTTGTTATGGATGCAAGATTATTTTTAAAATGCAGAATAGTCAGGAAAGACAAGGCTAAAGCTAAAGGTGTTCCCTTTCAATCTGCAACAAAAAGAGCCAGCCCTTGTAGATCAGCTGTGTGAGATCCTTGAAGACGCCTSCTCCCTGTGGAAAGCCGGTATTGTTACACGAAGTGGCACGCCCAGGACCRACAGTTTGATGGTGCATCCAGACTTGGAAAAAAGGGACCTTGTCTGTTTTTACTGGGGCTGCTGGAAGTGACTGTAGCACTAAGGGATAATGCAATAGCAACTGTGGTGGCACTGCCTGGCCTGGAAAGGGGGCCCATTAATGCTCCAAGGGYTGTAACTCAGGCTGGATTAAAGAATGCCTCAGACCAACAAGCTGCTTAAAATTGCAAATTGCATAAGCCATCATCTCTTGCAGATGATAGAGAGGCAAAAAGATGACTTGCAGGCACTGGCTAATCATTTCACTCAGATGCATAATTGCAAGGGACCTGACACTTCCCTAAGTGGTTAYTCCAGCTGGTTAAATGAATGCACTGATGTTAGAGAAGAAACATGTATTTGCTATTCTACCATCTGAGCAGCATCCTACAGAGACTACCACAGGCTAGATGCTTACTGATACTACTGCTAAAACTCTAAGCCACATGAAAATTTCAATTATATCAAACCCACGGGACAGYGTTAGAGCACAGCACCCACACTTAAAAGTGAGAGAGGTTGGTACTCACCCTGGAGAGCACACAGAAAGTGTCAAGACTCTGCCCAGTCCGCACTTTATATGGCCCTATCTCAAGGTCACTGCTGATAACTGTGTAAAGGCATCAGCAGTTTTCCCCCATGCCTATATTTGTCCGCTGGATCCCAGCTGAGGAGACAATGCCCAAGGAGGGGACACGAGTGGCTGTGCCCTGACGAAGGGGGGCAGGAATGTCAGTGGGGAGTGGCACTCTCAGTCCCAGCCACCCCTCACCACACCATTCTTGTTCCATTACTTCATGGAAGAAGCCTTTCCTGCTTCTGTGTTTTCACTAGGGCTTTTCCAAGTACTTCAGAACTTAATTACCATGGGTTTGCGGGGGTGCGTGTGTGTGTGTAAATTAAGACTATTCAGACATAACTCCTCTGGAATATGAAAATCAAAGCTTTTTGCACCAGGAATAAGTGATTATTAAGGGAATTTGGCTCATGTAACCAAATTCCCTTCAAGCAACAAGGCTAGGATGTGGGTTTGCACATCCCAGCCAAGAGCTTTAAATCCCTTTTTGAGCCCCAGGAGTTTTAAAGACAAGACTACAGGCTCAGGTTTGGAATACACAGGTGCTCCACAGTTTATGAACAAAGCAAGACAGGGAAGAAATCTAAGAATGTATTGATTCTGCAAAGAAAGTGAATCACAGATAAAGAACAAAGTCAGCATCAATTTTGGTGAGTCCTTTGCTTCAGGAAACTAATTTATGAGTCCCAATTTAGGCAATGTCTGGCCTTTTTATTGTAAACTCATTTTTCYAGTGAAACAAGCACCATGAGTAACTCAGGTCTCATTTCATTGCAACCCATAAATAACAAAACAATTGACACTGCCAGATTGATTTGCTTTTACCAGTGGAGGTAGATATATAGGTTTCCTTTGGTTCTAGCATAAGCTGAATATAAAAGCAGAAAGGAAAATAAATACTGTGGATAATGCTTGTTGGCCACAAGGGAAGACAATATATTTGTGCTCTACAAAACTCAATTCCAAGGAAGCAAGGAGGGAGTTATCCACAGCCTCACTGAATTCCTAGATACCCACAGGAACAAATGGCTTGGTTTTGTGACCAGAAAAGAAGGAAAATGTCTGCATAGTGAGTCTGCTATTTTTAAAGCTGTTATGCTGATGACTGGACAGGGACAGGTTGTACAAAGYTGGTTTGTAGGAAACAGGAATTTCTGGAAGTGATAGGCTCAAAGACAGGAGACTGACGTGGCAGCTCTGAGGATTTGAGCACTTTAGTAACTTGGTATTTTTAGCATTTGGGGAATGCAACCAAGAGACAGAGAATCACTGCTGCTGTGCTAGAGACATGCTCACCTCCAGACAGACTGGAGAAGAGAGTGCTCTGCTAGGGAGCAGAAATAGGGATAATTAAGCTAGGGATGAAGCTTTCCATCCTGGTCTGGATTCATCTGTGAAAGGAACCTGCACTCGAGCTGAACACAAAGCAGCTTGTGTTCTAGACTCTGGCTAGCTGTCACACTCACACCAGAACTGCTGCCCAGCCTGCTGCCTTAGAGGTGTTTTGTKCCCTGCAGCACAGATGTGTGTCGGTGTCGGATCTAAATCACCATCTTATTGCTTTATATCTGGCAAAAAAAAAAAAAAAAGAGAGAGGTGGTGATTTTGGCTGCTGAGATGAACAGTGAGTGGTTGTGTAAACTCAAGCAGATGCTCCTGATCACATAATTTGAAACAAGGTAAGTCACAAGCATCACCAAGATTTATGGACATTGTTAATTTGTTGTGAAGACTGAGAATATGATTATTTCAAGCCATGAGGATATAAACTGCTGATACTCCTCCCTCTTGCTCCTCTCTCACACAGCCAGGAGCTTTACTTCTAAACACAATATTCCCATTTAMCACCTACATTGCTTAGAAGAAGACATCTTCTTAGAAATGCACTGTTATCACTTACATATTTTCTGTTCTGCAAATATTCAGCTTTCAYCAGTCCTGCATGAACACTACAATCTTGCTCCCACGCCTCCCTTTTCTTTTTTGGGGTTGCAAACAACTGTTTCCATAGCTAATTCTAAAGCAATTTCAATGCTTGTGTTGCTTAGAAAGGGACACAGATAACTGCTTAAAACATAATCAATTCATTTTCTTTGCCAGCCCGATGTGAATGGATACTGCACATTAATCCTGCCTTTCTGGAGATTATTTGCATTCTCTTAATATGAAACAGAAATTGCAGCACATTTTCCCTAGATTAAATTTGTAACAGGGACAACCAAAGACATTTGTCTTTTGCAGGGGCTACTTTTAGAAAGGTTAATGCTGGTCACTGTTTCTAGGGAAACAAGGGTCTTTGATAAGGAGCTCTTGTGACTAAACTATTTTTAATAACATTACATTTTGGAAAGGAATGCAATAACATTTATCAGCTCTAGACAGAAGATAGTGTCAATATTGTGGTCTAATATAGAAAAGTTGACATCTTGGATCTGTCGAAGCTCAGTTATGAGCCCTCTCTATTTTCTTAGACAAAAAGATCAACCAGCCAGCTGGGTTTTGACAAAAGCTGGCYTTTACACTACTCTTAATAAAATGTTTACTGTAATAACCTGGCACTCATGAAAAGCAAGATCAATGACAGAGAAGGACATCAGTTCAAGAYACAGATGCTTGGAGAAAACATCTTTGGAGTCAGGATGCTCTGGGTTACTCTATAAAAAAGCAGAAAGACTATTGCTCCACAAGATGCATCCAAAGAGACTGAGACCCTATTGTTTACCTCAGGGGCTTTTTTTTGGTCACTGTCCCTGCTGCTGTTGCAGTCTCTATTTAAAAAACAAATGGGAAAGAACTGAAATTATGTGGCTGGATGAAAAAGTTCATCCATCTGGGAATACTTTCAGGAGAAGAAAGATGCTAATGTCATATCCTGGTGCAAAACCAGGCCCATTCTGTACAAGTGATGTACTTTGTCTTGTGAAGAATTATGGTTTAATTCCTTCAGCTGTAGATGGCCCAAAGAGAAATTGGAGGGGGAGAGAAACTTAGATTTAAAAATAGTTGCACTCTGCTACATCTCTTAAGGATGAGAAAACTGGCACTGAACAGTACATTGAAAGTGTTTTTATGACAGCTAGATTCCCATTATTAGACTGGAGATTTTCAGGTCTCTGGCAGCCTTTTTGCTCCCCCTGCTGCAGTGCCTGTACCCGGCCATGGGCACACGTACCTGCAGCCCAAAGAGGTATCAGGAGCATCTCTTCACCTTCCTTTCAGCACCATCATTTTAAATACYTTCCCTCAATTAATTCTTTGCTGACAGCTACTGTGTGGTGTGACAGTAGAACGGAAATTTAAATCTCTCTATGGAAAGCATCTGCTTTCATACAAATATGCCTGGTGAAATAATTCCTAAGCCACCAAAAATGTTTTAAGTGCCTTTTAAGCCACTGTAATCCRTGATCTGTTGCTGTCAACATGCAAACCCCTGACACCTCTTCCCGTTTGAAACAGCRTGGGGTCAGCAGGGACTGCAGAGCATTAACCCTCTAAACCACAGGAGTGTAGCTGATCTTCCCAGTTTGGCAGCGTCCGTCCCTCAGCCTCTCATCCCATGCCAAGYGCAGAGCTCCGGGCTGCAGCGGCACGCTCCCCTCCCGGCCCGGCCCGGGACAATAAACATTTCAGAGCTGTCACTGCTGCCTCTCCCCTGCTGACATTCAATCATTACGGTATCTTAAGAACGTTTAAATAGGTCAGGTTTTTAATGGGAGAGCTTGGCTTCTGGGAGTGAGACTGACAGCGTTTTGAGAGCAGATTACCAGCACTGATAAATCAATCTCAGACTGACTCACAGCCATAAGAAAAATAAGAMGATGAAAAGGGAGCCTTGTTAAATAAATGGTCTCAGTTCTTAGGCTCTGGAGGTGTCTTGGGGGAGGGAAAGAAGGCTTTTGTCATATGCCTCRTCACTCTTCTTTCTCCAAATTTGACCACATCACCCATTCCACCAATGCCCTCTGAGGGAAGTTTTCRTCTCCAATGATCTTGAGCATCCTACCCTACCCATCAGGTCAGAGATTAATGGCATGTTTTCAGAATTGMTGTGCATCCTTTTCCCAGCTATCACATAGCCTAATTGCCATTAGTGAATTTTGGGTTCCCCTCCCGCCCCTTCCCCTCCCTCCCCTCCACTCCTTTAAACTACTCTGCATTATCCATAACCACTGGGGGAAGGCAGGGGGTTAAAAGCACTAATAATGCATGTAGGCAGTTGAGGTTAATCTTTTGAGTATTCATTAACGAAGCATTTGTTTGCACAGCACGTCACTGGAATTACCGTACTCCCACCACCAATTCCGTTAAACCCTTCTGAAGCTAATAGCAGAAGTATTTTAGTCTTGATCAATGCAAGGAAAAAAAAGAAATCTTCTAAGCATCTCTCTGGGGTTTGTATTACRCAATCTGACTTCAAAGACAGGGGACTTCATTAGCCTACTTCAGCCTCTGACTATGATGCACTCTGTCTGCTCAAGCAGCCTGAAAACCACATTTCCATTTCAATAGGCAGCACTGTCCTAAAATACTCCTAGGTCTTCAGACACAACATATCCTAGCTCCTGGTGCCAAGCTCCTGAAAGACAACTTGCCTTCTTTTGCCTTTTTTATCTTTCAGCTTCAAGATTCAAGCCTTCCCTTCAGGTATGGGTAGGGGTGGGTACAGCCCTTGCTGATTGCCTGCTGTGGAAGCTTATTTTTCAGAGGAGCTGAGGGGGAAAGAAGTAAAATATTCATGCCCTTTTAGACACAGGAGGTTTTGTGATTTTTCAATTTTTCGCTGCTGTAACTCTATGAGTCATAAACTCGACTTTCAGTCAAGGATTGTTTGCTATCTTTTGTTTACCTTATGCCAACTGCAAACTACACTAAAACATGCAGAGACAGTTTAATTGGGGAAACAATTGTCCTGGGGATACTTTATTAACTTTGCAAGTGCTGACGGAATAAACTCAGTGTGATTGGCATGAAGCTAAATAGSAGGAAAACACTGCAGGAAAGAGACTGTGTGAGTTTTTCAGCACTTACATTCTGTAAGCAACAACAAAACATAATTTCTTTCCAAATACAGATACTGGTGGGCTGGTCACCTCTGCTGAAAATTCAGTCAGCAAAGCTTCTTGAAATATTAAGGCCAGTTTTTAAAGAACATCTATTTCCAGGAGTATTACATTCTGCCTGAAAAAGCACAAGTCTGTGCTTCTCACATGGCCTAATGATTTGATGCTTTTTGTCAGTTGAATTTAAACACCTCCAAAAATGGGCATGTCATCCTTCTCTCCAACAGCAATATTCTAGAGTGACTGGCTGGTGTGTGCATGTAAGTGTATATATAGGAGAGACACATATATGTATTTATACATCTGTGTGTGTATCTAAACATATCTATACATATATATAGACTTATCAATGTGAAAACAAGTTTATTTTCTAACCTCTCCCCTCYCAGCTGTGATCCTTCACACTTACAGCTCAGTACTAGAAAAAACAGCCTTTTCCTTTGGAGACCTGCAGGACTGACCCTGCCAGTGCTGCTCTACCCTGCTGTGCTCCTCTGATGCTGGGGCTGAAATCCTGCCCCCAGCAAACCCCCCCTCAAAGCACTTCGGGCTCAGCCTCTCCTCTGCACAGGGAGTTCCTGTTTTGTGCAACAAGCACATCCTGTCTCACCCCAGGGTAATCTCTGGAGAGGCACAGTGGGGTGAGGTGGGAAGGGGATGAGCTGTCTGGGGAGGGCAGAGCCAGGGGTGATGAGATGGCAGAAGTTACAGGAGACAGGGCTGGTGAGAAAAGGCTGTGCTGGACCACCCAGAGGAACCCATGGATCCCACTGAAGAAAGGTTGCACTAMCTACTTAGACCAAAACACATGGAGACACCATCACTGGGACCAGCCAGGCATTGCCTTTGACGGGGACAACCAATTTTATCTCAGCAGTGAGCAGCAGCTGAGGTTTCCAGTGAGGCTACAGGCACAACTCTCTTCAGTCACACTGGATCCCCAGCAGCAGCCAATCCTGTTGTAACAAAATTGACTTGAGTTGATTTTAAGTATATTTTTCTTTATCTTTTTTTTTTCTTTTGTAACTGAAATATGCATTTTGTCTTTACAGGAAAAACAATTAAGGAGATAGAAGGAAAAAAAAATCAGATCATATACTTGAAGCTTCTTGCACAAAGCCAAAGTATCTGCTACATATGTAGTTTTAGGCACTTCAGTCTCACCAACGGTCTACAAAAGAAAAGGGAAAGAAAATACTGACATATCCAGTGTGATGATGTAAAGCTAGATTGCTGTAAAAATGCTGAACAGGAATGGAACACATGCCCTGCCTCAGTGGGCCCCTCTGAAGCTTCACTTTAAATACCAGTAGCTCAGCAGCATGAAAACACTAAARAACTCATTTGACAAGACCACCAGCCCAGCTGAGTGACTCATTTTCATCAAAACTCACTCAACAGAAAACCTTGGATTTGGATCTATGCAGCCTGTCCTGCAGTAACTTCTCACCAGCAGGTTCATCTATTAAATCTCTTCACCAACAKAGCATTTGGGAACTGCCTTGTTTGAAAGTCTCTTTACCACTCTGCGGGTATACACTGTAATTTATCTTACCTTTTCAGATGCCCTTCTGCAGGCCTGGTGGCTGTGCCTTGATTCTGCTAGAGAAGAGAGTGAGATCCTAACAATAATTCAGGCAACAAGGGCAACAAAATAACATTTTTGTTTCTATACCTATAGAAAAGCATATATTATGTTTTAAAAATCAACCTGATGCTTTTCTGAGGATCCAAATTTACAACAAGAGGCTAACTAAAAAATTTTGAGTGTGAAAATATGCTATATTAAGAAAAAAAAAAAAAGAAAACAAAAGAAAAGGAAGCTGTATTTTTTGAGTTGGATAATTCTGCCTCTTTCCTGTCAAGTAATATGGTCCTGGTAGAATCTCTGATTCTTCTTGTACTGCAGTTGATGAGCAGGGATTTTCCAGAGCAGAAAAGTCTCCCCTGTTGTCATCACCCAAACATACACCAGAACCACCGAGAAGGAACTGCCAATCTAAAGTCCAGGTGGTTTCCATTGGATTGCCAGCATGCCATGGATGCCTACCTTTATCCATTACTGGCACACACTTCAAGATATGCAAGGCATCCATAATCAGAAGGAAAATCAAATTAAATAAATGGTGTGATGCTGGAATTATTGACACCTTTCTAGGAAAGGGAAACTGAGGCAAAGTTAGGGGCTACATCCATATAAATTATGAGGCATTTAATTCCCATTGCTTTCTCTGTTACAAGCTGATTACCTTCCAAGAAGAAGGACTGGACAGTGTGTTCATGGTGTTGGATCAGGAGAAGTGTCCAGGCAAGAATTTGGCAGTGCCCTTGGAGCAAGTCCCACCCTTCTCCATGGGGAGACAGGCTTCTCACCACATGGCTCATCTTCATCACACTTACTTGGTTTTAAAAGTAGGAATTTTACCTGTGTGAAAAAGAACGGCAAATTGTCAATTACTCAAACAATTTATTCTGAATCAAGAATGAGAGGAGCAGATTTTAGATGCTGTACATATAAGGAGCAATGCACTAATTAGCACTCTTGTTCAAAACAGAATAGGTAGATACATTCAAAGGCAATTAGCAATGCCCATTATACTTCCAGCTGCACTGAAGGAAGATCTGGCTCACTCTTCACTGGACACACAGACTTGAGTCTTAGCTATTTGCAACAATTGGAACACTACCCTGAATACACCTGAACTGCTTATAGTTTTCTAATGCCACACAGGATGTCTGTTCYTTGTCAGGTAAAAAGCATGCCCATTAAGGTATGACACCAATGAGCAGAATTTATTTCAATGAGAGAATTAATTAGAAAGCAGATGTATAGATTAATCCCCCAGAAATAATAAACCAAATGACATTTAAGACAAGTCCAACAATAGGCACTATTCTGTCCCATACTCATGCAAGACAGACAGATCTTACTGACTTTTTATAGCATATGCAGAAAGTTCAAAGTTCAAACCCAAATACTTCTTAACCAGAAAGGACACAGTCTTTCAGACTACAGATAGAAGATGCGTTTTAATGAGATTTTTTAAAAAGTATGGCGCTTATGGGAGAAGGTTCCAAAAGGACAAATGAAACAGAACCTTCCACACTCTCCCTATTCCTGATACCACAGCCTGTTTGCAGCAGTGACAATGTGTGACATGTCACATGGGGCTCTGCTGAGATGAGCTCCACACCCCTGACCCTGAATCACTGATAAAGTCATGACATGGAAAAAAGGGCAGCCYGAGTGCCTTCACAACAACCAAGCTCTGGGGCTCAGCAACACCTGCCATAATCCTGTTATCTCCTTTAAGTGTCTCCTACCACTGTTATCAGAACCAGAAGTGAAGAGGTATCAGCAATGGGAAGGTATTTTTGGACTGTGCTCCCTCTCTGGATGGGGTTCCTGCCTGTGTCCCATTGTCTAACCCAGCAGCAATGAGCCAAGCACGGGGAGCTCAGTGCAGTGTGTGGGGGCAAGGGGGGCCCAGCCTCGATGGCTGCTCAGAATGGGGCCATTCAAAGAGAATCCAAATCAGTAATTCAGCCATATCTGAGCAAATTCAGAGCATTTGGTTTTCCTYAGTGTCACCTCCTTTCTCTCCCTGACCTCAATTAAGGACAAGATGGTCTAGGAGGTGACCAGTCTCCCTTCACACCTTTCTCTTCTTGCACTCAGGAAAAGCACATGGCAGAAGGAGAACACCAACAGGCCTCACTGCTTGTGGCTCCACTTTTACAAACCAAGACAACYAGCTATGGGCAAAAAAGAATAGCTAGCAGGTATTTGTTTCAATCTTATTCCTCCTTTATTCATCAATGTCTTCAAAGATATCCCCTTCCTCCCCAAAATAAACCCCTCACTGAAACAACAGTGTGGATACTTCACCTTGGTTTCTTCTGCAACACTGACATCAGTCACAAGAACCAGCACTTGCCATGTTTATCAGAGTTTCTTTGGAGATCTCAAATAAAAAAAAAAAAAAAAAAAAAAAAAAAAAAAAAAAAAAAAAAAAAAAAAAAAAAAAAAAAGAATCCAGTACTTGTTAAGAGAATATCTTCCTATCCATACAGGATTAGAGTCCCTGAATAAAAGAAAAGCTGAAAATTCTGTGTGAACTGATGATAAGAACAGATCATTAATATTAAAAATGCAAATACAGAGAGGATATATACCATCCTCCCACACCAATGGTATTTCTGATCAGGCAGTCTAAGTAAATCCAGCCCAGAATTTATGTACTCAGCTTGAAGTAAAATATTAAGGACAGAATAACAGTTAGGATTATGACAATGATGTGGCCAAATAGCCTCCAACCAAGCATCATTAATCCAGGAAGTTAGGAGATGAGATAAAAAGAACCCCAACTGAATTGAAATAAGAAACGTGCAGCTACAGTTTTCAAAAATCTTCATGTTGTGGCACAGTGAGGACAGATTGTGACTAAGGCATCTGTTTGTATTCCTAAGAGCCTTTTTAGAGCTAATTCCACCTTTCTGGATTCATTGAATGAGTAATCACTAGCATTCATTCATTTTATCAGGCTTTTTTTCCCCCACTCCCCTTCAGGAAGTTCTTCTTTCAAAATGTCTGTGTGGAGACTGAAGGAGAGGCACCAGCTGGGTCTCCTGTACAAGATTTCTGTCCTTCTGGAGGAGCAGAGTGCTATTTTAAGTGCAGAGCCACTGGAGAAGCATAAGACAACCAGCAGTCACCAATCCCTAAAGAGGCTGGCACCTGGTTTGCCTGACTGAATCCACACAGAACAGCCCATTCCACATGGGTTTGGCTTTTAGTATGGGTTAGGGCATTATTTTCTCTAAAGGAAGAACACATACAAAGAAATGCTGGAGGGATCCTACCAGCACCAAATGTTCTCTGTGGTTCTCCCTTGTTCCCAGCAGCAGGCAAGGTCTCAGTGGTATGGGGGACATTTCAAGCAGAAACATGCAAGCCATTCAACCATTAAGCCATTTAACCTTTAAAGACAAGCTAAGTGACACAGCTAATCCACCAGTGAAAGTCTGTGTGTTCTCTGTCTCTCCCATAAGAGTGACATTCCAGCCAGTGCAGAAGACTGATGGTAAGTTGCATTATTTGCAATTTCATGGTGGAACTAGTTAAAATTTTTTTAGGCTATACTCTAGATGCAACATTAAATACAGCCACTGCTAATAACTTAGCTTAATTATTAGCTGATTTATTCATGTACATGCAGGCAGAATATTTCAATTATTTTTAATTATATGGAATGTTCCAAGTGTCTTTTTTATTCCATTAAGATCATTCAAAACTCTGTAAAACCTGCAAGCGCTTAATTCTTTAAATGACAGTTTTTAATTAATTTGAACTCAGGCTAATTAAAATATTTGTAGACTGCAACAACCTAATTCATTTTTAAAAGGCAAGCTTTTACATCTGCAGCAAATATGCTCTGTTTTCCACTGGGATTAAAGATCCAGCCCCTATTTGAAGTGCAAAACCCTCTTCAGCTTTAACAGTGGAATTACAAGTGACAGCAGGTAATAGAAGTGCTCYACTGGCTTGGGCTGTATGCTACAAACCACCTCCTGGGTATACCCAAGTCCACTGCTCCCAATTGCATGAAAATCTGGGCACTGCAGACAGGAACAAGAGCTTCAGCAAACCTTTGGTGGTAACAGCCTGGGYTTAACCCCTCACCTATCAAATACTTACCTGTTTGTGCAGCACTGGATAAAGAGGGAAACCARTGGCCCCCTCTGACAGCCACCAACAGCCACCCTGCAAACAAAATTTGCTAGGAACCTCGCAGAACCTCTAGCTTCAGTGGGTAGCTTGAAAAAAAGGAAAGGCAAAGGACTTTAAATTTGTAAGCAACAAAAATAAGGCTGTGGTTGTGCTACAGATGTCTCACCACCCACAGCTACTTTTGTCTTCACTGATGATTTCTGATGTAATTTGACAAAGGGGAAGTGACTCTGATGAAAGCTTAACAAGTCAGTAGCTGGCTGCAGCCTGGACTATGAAACCAACACAGTTAGGAGTTGTTTTTTGTCATACTCTGTACCCCAGAGCCCAGGTTTGCTAGTACCCCCCTAATTTCCAAGCCAGCATCATGACATGCCATTTCCACCCCAGTGGAACAACCTCCCCAGGGACAGAGGAGAGACCCCACTKCTGGAAAGTTGTAGGATGTGATTGGACCAGGTGCTATACAATCCCACCTAGGCTCCCTTTCCCATGAAASGGTGGACCAGATGATCTTTCCAGGTCCCTTCCTACGTGGGCTGTTCTATGATCACTAGGGGCACAGAAAAGAAGRAACTTTTCTGCAGAGGAGAACAAAGGCTTAAGGAGGACAAAGGACCTGATCCCATGATGCACAGATTTTTCTGCTTTCAGTCTGTGCTGCTTTWAAGCTGTGAAAGTCACCAAGTCCTTGACTGGCATGAGCCAAGTAGGATTTTCATCAGGACACCTTCACACAGCTCCTGGCAATGAGCTTCCTCCATATACAAATATAGCTAATGTATACAGTGATTGTTGGCTTGATTCCTCCATTTAGAGTGAGCAATGCATATGGCCATAGTAACCAGCTCCTGCCACTGAGTCCTTCTCTTCTGAAGGCAATCCATTTATGCATGGCTCTSTGAAGAGGAGTTCACATTTCTCCTCTCTGGAAGAGCAGTTCTGGCTCTGCAGTTCTGCCACACGCTGCAGACATGACAAGGAGTGACCTTGGCTATTGTTCTGAAAGTGGTTTTCCAACATGTCACATGCATCTGTTACCCACTTATCCACCCACTTGAGTCTGTACAAACCAGCCAATATTCTCTTTCCTAGGCAGACTTATTAAAAATGCAATATCAAGGTGCAGTAATATCTCCAAATGAGTTTCTTAGTCAAGATATTAATAGTTTTAAGGTGTAGGGAAAAGATTTTCAATGAGTTCATGGTGTTCCATAGCAAAATAGGTTTGTAGCTAACATTCACATTAGCATTTCTCCTGCCTAAATGATATTGAATCTGAGGACACTTAGCTTTTAATGCTTTAAAGATATGAGCATGCCAGAGCCTTTGACACGAGATAACAAAATCCAATTTCACTTGTCTGGATCAGCCTTTTTAAGTGTTGCTACTCAAGTGCTGAACTCAAGTCCCAGATCTGATCTAAGCTTTATCCCTTTCTAAATGGGTAAAAATAAACACATCCTTTCTTACCCTTTATGGACACAAAAACATTGCAAATAAGGAAGGACACGTGTACTCTGAAGAGMTGAGCCAAGCAGCAAAGATTACCTCAAAAGGGTGTGCAGCAAGTGCTTCTTTAGTTGTTGAGCTCTTTATGGTAAATAGTGGCATTTATATACAAAATAAAAGATTCATATGGCAGCTTGGACTACAGACCTGTAAAAAAAAAAATCTCACCTCCTTCCCCAGAAAGCCTTAASAGGTTACAGAGACCTTTGCATAGAGGAATAATATGCAGAGATGAAGAAAAAACCTAAATCTATTGTGATATTTTTATTCGCTATGCAGTACTTTACTGAATGAAAGGGAAGCTGGCCACATGCATGAACTGTGGAAAGCAATTATTTTAGACAGCAGTAGAACAGGTTTGACCTAAATGCCCGAGTCCAGAACTTACCAGAGCCCAGCTGGCATCAGTAGCCCATGGAATCCCTGAGCTGTGAGGCACGAATGTAACTACCCGACAAAAAATTGCCAGTTTCTATCAGTGCTATGAATGGTCATAGTTTAATATTTCAGTCCAGCAGAGTTCTCATCCAAGCACATGTTAGATTTTCCTGGGACTGATGATGTTTAATGAGTCTGGGAGAAACCCAGGAAAATGTTATCACTGAAAAACAGAGAGAGACTAGTGCCAGACTTCAGCTACCCGATCTAAAATAGTTATCACACTTCAACGAATGGAAAATAGTTCCCAAAGATTAGGACCATTCTTTCTATCTCTCCTCTAATTACTTTCAACCTTAAATGAAAGAACTCTGGGGAAGTGATGGTATAGGGGACACTCTGGTTTGTGTAAGACAAGAAGCCCCATGTTTCCTAGGTTGTGGGGCAACCCCCACTCTTACATCCTTCTTTCCATGGCTGTAGTGTAGTAGTTTTTTAAATTACACGCATCACACACAGTGGCAAAATTCTTACAGATTTAAACTAATACTTTACTTTTAATCACTTTCCCTCTTAGACTTATTTACATAAAACATCAGCTTAATCTCAACAGGATAATAAGGAAAGATTGAGGGGACTTAACAAGTATTACACTCCAACAAACAGCACAGTTATCACCTGGAGAACTGCAGCTCAGGACTTGCACTGGTTTGGGCTCGACCAAAAGGCTTTTCATCCTCTAGAAACGTCATTTGCCATCCTCCCTTGTAAGCAGAGTTGGGAAGCTAATAAAATCCTGACTGTTGCTTAGGTCTAGCTTCTCTCCTTCCTTCTCACCAACTTACAAATAAACATGACAGAATCATCAGGCCTTGAATAGTTAGATATATAATAAACAAGGTTTGGGAGCCGGAGGGAAAGAGGGAAGGAAAAATGTCATTTGAGTACTCCAGGTTTCAGAAATAGAACGCAAATTGAAGGCTGTGACCTCGCTCCAGCACCTGCGTGCATAAGCGCTCTGCTTCCAGCGCTGTGATTAGATGCTATTTTTCCCTTGGGGGCTCTGCCTCATTCTGCATATGAGATAGGTCTGCGTGGGGAGGAAGGCAGAGTCAGGTGGCGAAGGAGACTCTGCTGTCTGCTTGTGCCTTTCCACTCTGCTGCAGAAGCTGCCTTCTGTATGAGTCAGAAGTGGGAAAAGAAAGATGATTTTAAGATTCAAGTAATTGCTTGCTGCATTAGTATGCCAGGAAGCTTCACTACAAAGTACCTGTGTGATAGCAAGCAAGCCATTTACATCAACTTTTTGACAGACAAATAACATAGCTGCTTGTATTTCCTATGTACCTAGAGGTTGAAACCCCTGATTTGCAAGGAAATGTTGAGTGGAAGCACATGAAGTACAGCATGCCAAGGCTGCAGCCAAAGCCACCGGGACCAGCCTCTGGTGAAAAACATACTTTTGTATGCAGGTGTGGAGTGCTGTGGACTGACAAATAGAGGTTTTCAACTTTTCACATAAGGAGCCCYAGATCAGGAGTTTACCCCAAAGCATTTTGGTACTGTGAAGGCAATTGTATGTGGTGTATYTTAGGGTTTAATAGCTACAGGCAGGTATATCTTCACACATACATAACCACAGAATATGGTCAAYTGGAAGCTCAGTTGGAACTGGACCCTCAGTTGGAAGGGACCCTTAAGGATCACCGAGTCCAACTTCTGGCCCTGCACAAGACACCCCAGGAGTCACMCTGTGTGCCCCACAGCATTGTCCAAACACTTCTTGAGCTCTGCCAGGCTGGTGCTGCGACAACTGCCCTGAGGAGCCTGTTCCAGTGCCCAGCCACCCTCTGGGGGAAGAATATTTTTTCTAATATCCAACCCAAATCGCCCTTGACACAGCCTCATGCCATTCCTGCAGGGAGAGAGCAGGAGCAGCCTCTGTCATGGCACTCAGACAGAGCAGAGCAGCCTGTTAACCTAACTGGGGGAGAAGTCATCTTCTGGGAGGGTAGGATGCATCAGCCAGCCCAGAGACTGCGCAATCTAAGCACACCTTGCCTAAAAATACAGAGCACTTTGGCCAGATACTAACCAGAGAGGATTCTGTTTCCCAGCAAATCATRCACGCTCCTCCCCAACACAAACAACTTCTGCCCTAGACAATGAAAGGCATGAAGGCATTTACCTGGTCTTTGCAGAACACAACTAAAGCAATAGCACAATGCCTCAAAGCATATTCTGAGTTTTTTTGTGTTGGAAGCAAACCACTAAACTGATACTGAAATGAACACAGATTTSTCACTGTCTTAGAAAGCCACAACAAAGAACTTATATTTTTTCACCTCATTCTGAATATAAGCAAGAAAATTAAATGGTTCTTTCAAAACTAGATTAACTCCCAATTACCAGATCCATGACAAAAAATAAACCAAGGGTATTTCCCTCCGATTTAGCCTTAAAGGATAAAAAGAGGAACAATTAAGGCACTCACCATGACACATGAGCAAGCAGAGATGATCCTCACACTCCAACCAAGATTATATAATGTATAATGTAACTGATCRCCACTGGATTTTTTTCCTTTTAATATCAGGTTTACCAGTAGCCTCTGGCATTTAAAATTACAATAGCYTTATATTTCCTTACAGGACATCCTGGCTCTGCTGTAAAAATAGCTGAAATTCAATATTTGAGTATCAATAAAAGCAAATAATATACTCAGATAGATTATTCTGAAGTAAAACTGAGTCAAAATAAGAGCTGCTTGTTTACAAAATTATTTTTTAMTAACTTAATACAGTGTAAAAAAGCTAAACCAGATTGTTAGCTCAGTTACTCTGAAGAAACATTTAACCAGTACAGTATTTGTTCTCATGTAAAGGCTTACATTTACCCTTACATATGGGTAAATCAAGGGCTGGCCACCCCTGCTGTAAGGGGGATCCCAGCAGTATGAAGTGCTTGTTCTGCATGCAGAGATAACATTTYCAAACATGTACAAGATCCTTTGGAATTTAATCAGTGCCTATTCAGTGACAACTCACAGGCTGGACTAGAGTCTCTGTAACATGAGGCAACTGCTTTCAAAGAAAACTGCAGTCAAGTATGATACTGTAATAGCTTAGCCAAAGAAATCTGGGAGTTTTGCACTCCTGTCTTAGGATCTGGTGACACAATCTCCCCTTTCTGTGTACTCTCTCCCTATACCAGAGTACAAGCAATGCTGGAAATGTCTGAGAAAGACAAACAAACAAAACAGTGCTGTCTCCCTAGGCTTGCCATGTTGTCATGAGGAATGTGCAAGCCACCTCCATCACATTTCTCAAACACTGATATTTCTGATGCAGAGCTTTAGAATGAAAAGGTGTTTTAACACCCTGCAAGCAACCAGTGCTTTTCAAGTCCTTCTAAGCAACAGGAGTACAATGCCCACTCCCAAGTAACATGTTGTCCTTGGTTTGTCACTTCTTTCTTTCAGGAGGAAAGCCTGGAGCTCTGTATCACACATGAGCACAGTACGCTATGTTCAAGACTGAGATTGGGTACTRGTTGAAAAGATACTTCAGATCATCCCCAAACATAATTCAAGACCCTCTGGACCTTCTTCCTTCCTGCCTCCATACACCTGCTTTCCTCAAGGTCATGCAAAGGCTCAGCCACTGTCCCAGCAGCTTTGGATTCAGTTTTACAATGATGCACAGTTGATATAAAGAGGTTGAATACTTACTATTGCCATTAAGACTTCTTGCCTGGCCTGTGGTCTCTTTTGTCCCTGCAGTCCATTCTCCTTTTGGGGACATAAAGCTAGGCCAGAGCCTGCACTGCCACACTTAATTCTGTGGAAGGTGAACCCACAGACTTTTCCTCACAGCCAGGTGCCTTACCCCCAACACCTTTTTTGTTTCTTTCTCTCCCCAGTCAGCACTGAAAATACATAAGACTAACTAAAAGATAAAATTGTACCACAACAGTTTTGTTACATTCCCTTTCCTTTTTAGGGGGTTTCTCCACAAATCTTCTGTTCAGAAGGAAAGATACTGGTAGAGGAATGCAGTAGGCACTAGTGCTCTGACACATTTCTCCTAGAAAGACGGGACAGTGGGGCAAACACCACAGAAGTTTTAATTGTTAAGCACCAGGAGTTAGCATATTTCCATTTGCAAAGACAAATTTGCCCCATAACCAAACCAAATCTATAGTTGGCCAAGTGGCTACAATGTTTGCTCAACACCCAACACAGCCCAAAAATAACGGGTCAGGAAGACAGACTATACCCTGGTAGCAACAYATCCCATTGGGGTCCCATAACTCCTGAGTTCCCAGTTTTAGACAAAAAGCTAATGGCCATCAAAAAATCCAAACCCAAACCCAAACCAAACTCCACCTTCTGCACTCAAACTTGCACTGAAAGTTTAGTTAAAAAGTCATGTGGTCAAAATCATAAGAGGAAACACAGAGAGGTTCAGCTGAATTGCTGAGCATGAAACACACACGTGGACCCAGCTGGCTCTAAGTAACTGCCCTTTGCAGGAATCATTCATAGCAAGACAAAATCTTCCAGCTAAGCWGCAGCACTTCAGCCAAGATCATCAGGCAATCTCAGGTCAAAAAGCAGCATGTCAGAAGGGACATGAGGTTGTTCCTTAGGAAAGGTTTAACTTATTCCAACCATGAGAACCTCAGGCACAGCAGATTCAAACAGAAGCTGGGCATAAAAATGAGGCTCACACACCCTTGCTACACCTGCTCTGGCACGGATGCCCTCTTGGACACAGTCGAACAGAACAACCCCAACTGCCATTCAGGAGGCAGGGAAGCACCCAGCCCTTGTTGTCAGGCGTGGTCCAGGACTCCCAGGATATTTACATCAACAGCTACACAGCTTCCAGCGTGGCATCACTCAGCCTATTTACCCCTCATTTCTCTGTACTCCTACAAAAGGATCCAATTTAGACTGGACTGGGGTAGAGAGAAAAGGATGTGTCACTGGGGACATAAAGCTAGCAGGCTGTTCCCAATTTCATCACTCTGCAGAAGGGAAATTGTTGAGGGAGATGGAAAGGAAGCATGCTTCAGTGAACAAATCTGAAGATTTCAAAAGTAACCAGATGGGAATGCACAGAGGAGTTTATTTATATATAAACCAACTTTGCAAGGTTGAAAGCATTTTTTGAGAAACAAGTACTCGCCTAAAAATACTTCATCTTTGGCTGCTAACAATAAACTCTAAGAAAAAGGAGCAGAGAACCTCTTCTTACATTCTCACAAGGAYGTTGAACCAAACCTATAAAGCTGGGTGTCACAATTTCAGTGGAGTCTGTCCCATTTTTGATCTGCACTTATTTCAGATAAGTGCACTGCTAGATAATTCTAGCAGTGAATCAGGAAAACTGTAAGCATAAAAGAGAGCTGGCATAAATCCTGACCAGCAACTAATACTTTCAGCACTGCTGAAACCACTGCATTAGTGGTTTCTAGATTTCTTTATTCAGAATTTCATGTTTTGGTTACACTATCACTAAATAAATCCTACTGGTCACCACGAGCACTACGTACTTCATGAAAAATCTGTCCAAGGTCACAGCAGCTGCTCATTAGACTTCTCGTTTTAAACAAGTCTCCTACCAGCCCTTACATTTAGGATCACTTTCTACTTCCTACAGCAAGGCCATGCTTCCGGTTTGTAAAGSTCCAAATTCCTCCTGTTTGTGCAGGATAATAATATCATCCTGAAGTTAAGAAAATTCCAACTGAAGTTTCACAAGGTTGGGACGAAAAGGTTTCTTGTCTACATTAAGTTGCATGCGCTAACACAAACACCACTGCACAGATATTTTGGCAACACTACTACCACTACTAATAAAAAACTCTGCCTTGTTTATAAAAGAGATAAGTCTGGGGAGAGGGGGGGACAATGACAGCTGGGAATTGGTTCAGGTAAAGCTTCCCATTGKGCTTAATTCAAAAGTGAGAGCAGCATTCCACAGCCTGTTTTTTCCCTTGTTTTGTTATTAGTGGGAAAGACTCCACTAATAAATTCAAACAGCACACAAGGAAAGCTTCCTAATTTCAATACAGATTTCACCAGGGAAAAGCAAATGGTAGGCACTGTCAGTTGGAATYAGTGGTGAAAAAGAGGCGAAGAGATGGAGAAGAAGGGGAAAGTGAAAGCCTAAAATAAACCACTAGCAGGGAAATAGAAAAAGATCAAAGGATGTGTAATTGAGACTAAAGAGGAGTGCTAAAATGAAGTACAACAAAAGTGAAATAGACAACACAGAAGAATACATAGTACAGAAAAATAAATAYACATTTAAGGGTATTTTCAAGCATGAATGAAATAAAATACACATAATCATATGGTAAATGGAAAACTTTCTCCAGGTTACATGGAATAAAAGGCAGTTACTTTCAGGTAAGAAGTACTGGAGTGCCCRATATTGAGATGTGAGGGTGCTTGGAATGAAGACAGCACAAAAGTCTCTGCTTGTAGAACATGCAATTGACGACCTGACAGGACATAGATAATTAAAAATCGACTACTGCAGTGCTATTTTGTGTGCTGGTGCCAGCTACTCTGCACTAAATGAGAGAGCCTGTGGGGAAAGGGAAAAAACATCCAATAGCACAGTGGACATGGCACATAACATGAATATGAAAACAGCATAGAGAATTTTATTACAGAACTGGTAATATCAAAATGCCTAAAAGCAAAACCCTTAACACAGGTATTCCTCTGCATGAATTAAGTATAAAAATCTCCATTTTTTTTTTACAGTAAAGAGAGAGATATATTTTGAACAAAATTTTAAACAGACATTAATTTATTTGCTAGTTCCATTAGCCACTCTTCATTACCATTTGGAAAAACACTATGACAAAAGAACACAGAAATGCTGTCAAAGTGTCTCGATGTGTCCATGCATTTATTTGCTATGCAACCCAGAGTTCAGCTACACTTGGCTTAGAACACTATATTGAAACAGTTCGTTTTTCCAGTGAGAGAAAAAATAAAATCAATACTTATACACTCTGGACTCTATCACATAAATGCTAAAGATTAATTTACCATTTTCTACAGACATGTACCTTGTTGCTCCATTACTCTGGTGAGCAGTTTGATGTTTTTCCCCCCCATTCCACCATTTGACAAAGTCAAACTGGCATTTATCAGTTTAGTTATTAACATGCTGGGCATTTCCTATGATAATTTGTTTACTCAAGCACTTTAGAAAAGAAGGGAAAAAGCCCAAACAAGAAACCCCCTCCCAGCATTTACTTACCCCTTCTCCATTACCAAGAGATTTAAAGGGAAAGAAYCCATGTCTGCAAATTGACACTAGAAGTTTTTAACCCATTACACTGACAGTTTCTTTCCCAACTGAGTTTTGCAAAACTCCCAACAAAACCCCTTAATTCAGCAGCTCTGATAACTTTTTTTTTCTGCTGCTGACCTTTCTAAGCAATAACTGCATTATGCAAAAAGGCAACCAGACTGCATGCGTTGTGCACAAAGCTGGCAGTCACCCCTGTAATTTAGCTCACTTAACAGAATACATAAAGCACAGGAAACAGAGCCCTACAAACTGAGGTTCACTTTTTCTGCACTTAGCTTGCCACCACTTAGTTTGTGAATTATTGCAATCATGCTGGCGTGCTTGTCCAATTCTTCCTTCTGCAGATTTACAAGCGCTTCTTTTTCTGCCAAGCATCCTTCCAACTGGGATTTTTGAACTTCCAGAGAAGATGCCTGCAGAAACAAACAAAATGTTATATTTCCTCCATTACCAACTGAAAACCACACAATACAGTGAAAGCTGAGCTGCCTGGTGATGAACGTAAGCAATTAATCAAAAAGCAGTTTTAAAATTACAGTCTTGTTTCAGAAATCTCCCTCAGCTGTACAGCTGGTGCACAGGAGTGACTACAGCTACTGCAAAGTGTTGGATACCATGGGAAAGCACCAACCCCTTTGCTATCATCGTGCTACCATCTACATTTCATTTCAAACACCACACCAGTGAATATTTACTGAGAACAAAAAAAATATTTACTATATACTGGATAGTATTGCCTGAAGAGATTAAGCTTTTGCTTCCAGGAAATGGAAATACAGTAAATGTGTTTGTCAGACTGCAAGCTTTGCATTTGCTGATCAGTTTGCATGTAAAATCAATCTCTGCCTTGTGATTTTAGAGGGAGCCTTACCTGCAGTCAAGGACATGCAGGCTGCACTGAAGCTTGGGCTATTTAGGTTGGTTTGTTTTGGTTTTTTGTTTTGGGGATTTATTTTTTGTTTTGTTTACATTACCCTGTTAACTTGGTATAGCCAAAGTGGTCTCTCTTTTGAAAAAAGACACTTTTACTTGGAGACAAAAATGGTTTTTTGTTAGAATTTCAATGACCAAAGGAATCCTAGGTGCATTTTTGTGCATACATATGTACCTTAATTCAATGTGAGGAAGGGAGGGAAAGTAAGCTGACCTACATYTTCAGTAGTCAAAACTACCGAAGAGGAATTTGTTACACTCTCTTATTTAACATTATGACACAGGTTTGGTGGGTTTTTTTCCCTTCCCAACATTACATACCCACACACCATGCCTCACAGAGTCTCCTTAGAACTTGATCCTGACTTAAAACTCAAGAGGTACACAACTAAAAGTTGAGAGAATTTGTTCTTGTCCACTTGTCCACTAGTCTAGGGTCTTCAGGTACTTAACCACCAAAACACTGATTTACAAACTCTAGCTAAAACTGCAGTCTCAGGAATGCAGGCACAAGTAATTTCTTACCTTGACATTCAGTTCTTCCCTTGCTTGCTGTGTTTCTCTTAATTCCTTTCTAAGAATATTGATAGTTTGTTCCATATCTGTTTTTTCTTTCTGTTGAGTTTTTATTTTTTCTTCCAGAACATTTATAGTCTGTTGCAAGGCTTAAGAAAATGAACACATTAAAAGATTAGATGCCAAACTTAGATACTGCATTGGCCTGGGAAACAAGGAGCTTTTTTTATTAATTTTTTTTTTAGACTCAACATGGCTGCTAATTGAATTACTGAGTAGTGCCACCTACTGCTAAATTTTAGTGGTTGCTTCCAGTCATTTGCAGAGTGTTAAATTAAGCTCTTCTAATATGCAGTTCCTACAGAAAATAGTTCTARTGGACTTGTTCCAAGAAGATCCTGAAGGGACACATTATGCAGAGATTCAGTGAAGTCTGGAAAATCAACATCATGCATCCTTTCTAAATGATTAAAATTTGTATTTGTTCCATTCAGCTATTAAATTATGTATCTGTGGCCAACTTTTAAGGTTTACAAGTTGCTCAGTAAGATATAGYAGCTTATCTGGAGCCCATAATAAGAACATCTAGTTAATACAGTTAATTCTCTAGCTTCAGTGACATTTAGGTGGGTGACTTACTTGCTATTGTGCCATCTCTCTCCTGTAGCTGTTGCTGTAATTCATTTCTGCGATCTTCACTTTCTGCTAACTGTGCAGCAGTCCTAAAAGTGCAGAGAAATACATTTTAATGATTAAAATGAGATATGCCACCATTTCCCTGTTCTAAGAAGCTAAAATGATTTTTGTATTATTTCCAATTGCCGATTCAAGAGCTTCAAATCATCAAACCTATGAATGTGCATGGTGTGAACAGAGATAGATCTAATTTCCTTCCTGCCATGCTGACACAGTCACTGCCCTTCTCTGACCATGGCAGGAACTACTGAAAAGGCTGATACCTGGAGCACAAAGCCCAGACACTGGTGCCTTTGATCACAGCCACAAATAATTCAAAATGCTGTGGCAGAAGTAAAATTGTCATTCAATACAAGTAAAAATTGCCTGCCATTAGTGATTAAGGATGCTGGGGTACTAGCCCTTACTATGCTCCTGAAGAGACAATGCAACTAGTAAAACCTGTTTCAGGTATTATCCCTGCAAGGTCATCCATACACCAAAAATACCATTCTGAACATCTCCTGGATTGTCACACAACACTCAAAAGTGACCACACCATAGGACAGTGCAACAGCTTGTGTACAGGCCTGCCTCAGTTCTCACTAGTTKGGGTAATGCTCAGTTTCCACACCCATTTAATACAGAGGTAGTGGCATCTAYCAGCAGGACAGCTCTAACATGAGCACTTAACACTCTCTGAAGCTATCTACTTTTTCCATTACCAGCCAGACTAATTTCTAAGGCATATTCTACTTGCCACTTGCCTTGCCTAGATGGCATCTGCTGTCACTTTTGTTTACTTGTTTATCCACTCCCTATCTACCAGTTCCTAAGCTGCARCCTCTAGCCAGAGGGAGGAATCTGTATTTCCACAGTCTCCATTTCTGTGGCTGTTCAAGAGTATCTACATAACGAACTGCTCCTCCAGACTGGCATTGACAAGGGCCAACTTTCATCAGAATATCTYCCCAATCACCCTGAGATGCAAATTGCACCATTTGATGTAAGTAACCAAATTTATTCAGTAGCAGACTAAGGTATCAGTATGAAATTTTTCCATCTGAATCAGAACTCAAGGCAGTGATTTGGACTGCTCTGATTACTGATAAGGCAAGAGCCTGGAAGGGTGAAGTGAACTTTGCAAGTAAAACCAAGAATAGCATTTTATATCTCAACTAAAYACAAGACCTGACTATGAACATATTTTTAAGACATCTTTTGAAAAATTATATATGAAATAAAATTTGTCAAAGAAGAGCCCTATATTCCCTTAGTTACATTGCTGAAAGGTAGATGAGACCTTTATTTTAAGYCATCAAAAAGGAAAAATTACAATTACTCCTGAAGACGACATAGGTAATGCTAGTTTTATAGTTGAAAAAATGTTTTATACCACAGGCAGAATACCACTCATCATGACTTCTAATATAACTTTCAAATGTGCTCATTTAGTAGGGTTGGTTGTTTTGTTGGGTTTTTTTTTCCCAATTTGACAACATTTGAAGAGAAAACTTGCAGGCTAAAAGAGAATACACGGAAATCTTTGGGTGATAAAAGCATTTAAGAATTCAACAACAACCAAAATGTGACCTCCACACTCTGCCAAGTGCACCYAAGAATTGGGTCATCATTTTTCTCTTCCTACTATTGCTGAAGTCTGTCRATATTCCCTCACCACCTTCAACCAATTAAGGGGCAAATAAAATAAGCCACCCAAATCAGTACTACAGATTCAAATCCAACATAAATGTATAAATCAACTCTGAAGCATCTTTGGCTTCCTCTACCTTCACTTCTCAGATGTTACTTAAGGCACAGTTAAAAAACTGAGACTTAACTGCTATTTAGTTTTACTGTTTGACTTGCTTTAAAAAGACTGAACTTAGCTGTCATTCAGCTGCTTGAGTGAATAATTTAGTTTTGTCATTGCTTCCACTTGTTTATGTAGTGAGTTGCATGTAATCTGTATACCTTTATATTGTCTTTCAGTTGTTTCATACCTACAAATGAAATGTAATTGCTTTTGAAGAGAGCTTTTACTTTAATAGTTTGTCAAATAAAAATATTTGACATGATCTATGCTATCATTCCACTCAAGCAACAAGCAAGGTGTTTTTGGAAGGGGGGGTTCTCCAGTTGAGCATTTTTTGGTGACAGCTGGCTGTTAGTGTGTTAGATATTTTTGGTTTTTTTAAATGAACATACTTAGAATCATAGAATCATTTAGGYTGGAAAAGACCCWSTAGATCATTGAGTCAACTATTAATCCAGCACTGCCAAGTCCACCACAAAACCAYGTCCCTGAATGCCCCACCTACACATCTTTTAGATACCCCAGGGATGGTGACTCAGCACTTCCCTGGACAGCCTGTTCCAATGCCTGACTGGGCAGAAGAAAACAGACAAACAAACCAGCAAAGCTTCAGAGGATCCCTTACATATCCTGAAGTATTAATGATCAGGAAGCAATCTCCCTCCCACAGAAAACTTTTAGGAACTGACAAAACCATAAATACCTTTAGAAATTTGCAAAGAGTTAATCTATAACAGTTGGTGTTGTCAGTCATCTTTTAAAGGACTCTAAGTTAGTCTATGACCTTCTATGACTTTGTCTTGTGATACTAAAAGCTGAACATACTGAAGACAATGCASTGTGAAATTAATACAGGCTTGAGGCAGATTTCATGCTCTAAGCAAACATTTTCCTACCTTCCTATCAAAAGGCAAATATTATCCCCTGATATCAATTAAYGGATTGTTTTTAAAAAACAGCGTATTTGAAGTATGGAGGTTGTTTTAAAAAGTAAGTTTTTGTTTTAGAAACACATTGTAAGGATTAGAAACTTTTGTTCCTAGTTTGGAGAATTTTAATAGTTAGATACCAAGCTAGACTGAGGCTAATTGATTTCCCATGGATTAGACAATACATGTTCACAAAGTGTATGACTGCATACAATTCAAGCAAAAATGGAGGCACTTCCACAATGACCGTACTAGACACTTATTCAAGAAATCTAGTAATGGAAAAAAGTTGTACACATTTTCCTCCCTCAATGACTYCTCTATTGGCAGCAATACACTTTCAAACTTGTCTAATAATGCTTGCTCCCATTATTAAGCAAGAAACTTGATCTCAATGTTATCAATTTCTTTGCCATGCTGACACCTAGTGACCAGACCAGCTCATGTGAGTTGAGAAGTCAAAGCTCTTTTAAGCCTTTATTCTTGTAAAGCACATTCTAATTTCAAATATTTTCTATCTTTATGTACTTTGTGTGTCTCACATATTCTTTATAGTTGAAGATCCCAAAGAAATAATGCCTATAAATAATTTGGGACACACAATGTGCCTCCTTCCTCTGTACCTCACTTTTACCTCATTTAAGTCAAATTTGGCACAGACTTGACCAACAATGCCAAGTCCTACATTGTGCAAGCATACTGATAYTGGCTGTTTCTCCACAACTCYTGCAAGCATATCAYCAAGACAGCATGKAAGATGAAAGCATTATAACATGCTCTCAGTGTCTGTCTAACAGMAACTAAGCATTGCTAGTTCTGTGCCTTAGAGAACAATGCTCCCTTTTTATACAAAGCTTATGCTATTTCCCRAACTGGACCTTCAGCACCTACAATTCAGTTCTCATTCCACTGAAAGTTAATATATTAATAAATTTAACTATGTTAAACATAACATAAATTTGAGCTCCTGAATGACTTTAGTTAACCTTATTGACAAGCATACAGGAAAAAAAAAAGAACTTTTCACTTAAAAACTTACCTCTGAAGAAGATCAAGAGTGGATTTTTTTTGTATTTCATGTTCTTCAACAGCTGCCTGCAATTTCCTGTTGTGCTGAAAGAGCTGTTCAATATCAGTCTGTGCTCTTTCAGATTCTACCTGTTGAGCTTTCAGCAAATCATTAAGCTCTTCATTTTTTCGTTCTGCATCCTTCAGCATTGCAGCAAGAGTTCTTGCCTTTGAATGGAAAGACACCCCCCAAATAAAAGCCACATACATTAAAGGGAATTCTGTTTCTCAATTGTATTAAGCATGCTTGAAACCACAAATCTAACAACAAAATGTCACCATCTACATTAAGAGAATAAATTATATATTGCCTTATATTAACTACAAATGAATCAGTTCACTAAATTCCTTTAGCTCCATTTATAGACAATGTGAGGGAAGAACAAATTAAAAGATGATACACTTTAGCTGTAGATTTAGTAACCAGTAGCACAATCTTTAATATAGCCTTTAGAGAATACAAATGACTCTCACTTTTCAATGTGCAGCTCAAATACAGAACCCACAATAGGCTAGTTTTATTTGAAAGTTCATCTCTGACCAGTGAATCAAAAGACACAAACAGGACATTTCGTTATATACCAGCAAATTCTATAGAGAATTCTAGTAAGTGGGCTTATTAATTTTTAATATGGCTGAATTAACACCAATGGTTAACAAATGATAATGAGCAGAGCAGGTTGGTTTTATTGACTTCCTGTAAGGCAAAGGACATTAAAGAAAACTGTGCCAAAGAACAATCCAGAGGAAAACAGGAAGTTCATGGTGATAATTAAGACTGCCCTAACTTACAAGCACAGCTTACAATAAGCAGTATAGTTTCCACATGCAATCACAGTTAAAGCTACCCAGGCAATCATTACTCAGTCCCCCCTCAAAGCTCCTCTACTCACCTCAGACTCAGCCTGGGCTCTCTGACACCGGTACTGAGCCATCAGCCTCTCAGCCTGAGCCAGAGCTGCTGCCTTCACTTCCAGAAGATCCTGCAGCCTCGTTTCTTTAGACTGCATATAGGGAGAACATTTCTCATTAACATTTTCTGAAAGCACCACCTGCARAGTCCCCATGCACACTGGGTTGTACTCACTGCTAATGCTGACAGCTTCTGCTCGTAGACATCCATTATGTCAGATATCCTCACATCAGCCAAGGGCTCCTTCATCTGTGGAAATGTTTTCCAATTACTGATTCTAGAAACTTCTATTTACTTACACAGGCAATGTGTGCCTAAAGAGCTCAGTAGTTTTGCAAACTCCACCTGCCACTGGACTTTTTGAATTCTCTTTCTTGTATCTGAGGCTATCTACTCAAAGATATCCACCCTTGAGAAAAGTTTGTGAGCTTTGAACACAAATTGAACTGGTTAGGCTTTATAGGAGTCATCTGCAGAAGACTATCARTCCAGCACTATAAAAAAGTAAAATCACCATTCTAAAATCATTCCCCTTGGTCTAATCTTTGCTGGAGAATTAGCAGGCCCCTCATAGGACACCTAAAACAATCTGCCCTAACATTAACATGCATATGGTTAAAACTCCCTGTTCATACTCCATGGCCTTCTCAACAGACAAATTAATAGAAAAGGTATAGGAAAGTTTTTCTAGGATACTGGAAAGAATACTATTGAGGACCTACAGAATCTAATGTGTTAATCCAGCAACWTAGTAGAGACAATGCATTGTGTATGGCACAACAAGTCCTAAGTGTTTATTAAAGTACATGCTTGAGTCAAGTGAGAATGCCACTTAGTGATTTCAGGATATTTTCTCTTAGGCAGTGCTGCTATAACACCAGTTCTGAGCAGCTGTTCACAGATGCYGATGCAAAACCAAGTGCAAACTATGCCAGCTGTTCATACACTGAACATCTACAGAAAAGCCACCATCTCTGCACCATCCTGGACCATTATGTAAGAATGCTTTTTGCAAATTAACAGGAGACCCTGTGTAGCTCCAGTTCTCAGCTCATTTTTCTGTCCCTAGTATGAAACAARCAGTTTATTTTCCTGCTTGCAAACTTAAAATATCTAAAGGACATAGAAATGACTCTAAGAAAAGCTCAAAGAATAAAATTCCCCTCATTCTCTCTGACCAGTGATACTATGAAGTGTTTTCTCAATTAAGTTTTTAGAAACATTTGAGCTTCACACAATATACAGACAGAACTCAAGTACTGCATATTTTAAGTGAATGTGTATATTGCTTTTGAATTACTAATTAGAAGRTCTAAGAAAAGAATCACTCAACAATTCATCAACAACTTTCTCCCCTAAAAAACTCCCAAAATCGTAGCAGGTTTACAACCTGTCACATTACTGGATGCTGCTTCATTAGTGCTGTGTAGGCACTTGTGGTTGATTAATATAAACACAGCAATGCACCCACAGACTGTGCATGCAGTCCTGAAAACAATGATCAATGGGACCATCCAGTGGCAGAGTAAAATGYAAGCCAAGGAAGACTCACCTGGCCTTTTTCACTGTTATTCTTTGAATAATGACTGGAACTGGTAGCTCTCAGAGTTTCACTTTAATCAGTCACAACAGAGGTAAGAGTTGCAAAGCTAAGGCTGGAGGCAATACCACTAATACAGATATCAAGCTGTTATCAAGAAACTTTCTATACCTTTTCCCAATCTGCATACTGTTCTTTTAAGCCAAAAGAAAACAGAATCAACAATCCATCTCTCAGTCTAAAGCAGCTACAAAGCAGCTAACTTGCTTTGAACAGAAAAGGGAAAGAGATATTTTCAGCATCTGCCAGGAAGACCCACAAAGGAGCACACGGTATGTGGTGCCTGGCTGGGTGTCTCATTCACAGTGCTGCAGAGGGAAGTGAAAACTGCCTTCTGATATAATAACAGCATCTTTCCAAGAAGGCCACAAAAGCTGAACTGCAAATGCTAGAGTCAGCTACAGCCAACAAAAGGAGAATGTCAGTATGCGTGTTTAGGCACACAAGAGATGCACCACACTTTTCTAAAGCAGCCCAGCATCTCTATTTTATTACAGGCTATTTTTTAGGAAGCAGAGGGAGGAGGTTCCTTTTAAGTGTCCCAACAAGTCTAGGCAGTTGGATTGCACCTGGCTCCTGCCTCCACATCTGACAGCTAAGATGACTGCAGGCAAACCCACTGGAGAGGGCCCTCAGGAAGGAGCCCTACCTTCAGGTGTAGCTCAACATAGCATCTCTGAATTCTGCTCAGGAGCTCAGTAAAAAGAGCATGTTCCAAAGAGACATGAATCTAAACCAAACTTAACTGTTACACACACAATAGTCCGACACTTGGATTTTCACTTCCACCCCTCACAGTAAAAAWATCTATCAAATGTTTCACAAAGGTATATAAATTCTACGAACCTGTAGTCCAGAATGAAGTTTTTGTATTARTTCCTCAATATTTGAAGCTTTGGATTCATTACTTGAAGGATAGAATGAAGAACACCTCACTGAAGTAGTGTTGGTCACAAGTGACTGCATTTGGATTCTCTTTGCTGTGTGCTGTGTTTCTTGTTGTCTGTAGGCATTATTTGCTGTAATGCTTTCACCCAGCCTGTATAAACATAAGGCTATTAATGACACAAAACCTGCTACAAACAGCATTGCAAGGATTGAAGAGGAGAACAATTTCATAACAAAACTTACAGTCACATTTGCATGAGCACACATTATGAAGATATGTGTTGGGCATGTGCTCAAACTGGCCAGAGATACAGAAGGGAAAAAAAAGTATCATGGCTAACCTTTGGAGACAAATACAGAATCTCCTCAGAAGGGGCATAGTGCTCAGCTCATTTTGAGCAACAGATCTTGTCTCTTATGAACATGAGAAACAGGTTATTTCACCTGCTATTATTCARCTGAACTAGGCCACTGTTTGTCTCAAAGCAGATTGAGAAAATATTTAGTAAGAATTTTTATTTGGCATAAAAATAAGATTGAATCAAGAAAAGGCAGAGTGAAAGGAATAAACCTCAGTTTTTCCTCATCTGCAGTTCTATTTTRCCATACTGTATTGTGTACAGAACATTTGGGTTCATAAATTTTAACCAGAATTTAAGTATGCACATAAAAGTGCAATCTGTTTAAATTTGTATAGGGAAGAGAACTCAAAAGCTTACAGAAAAGTAATTTCAGCACTTATATTCCAGTGTCTGTATGTAGTTTGTGGCTGGTATTTTCAAGGCAAGTACCAATAACATATTTCARACAAGAATGATAAACCAAAAGACCTGATTTTTGAGGCACTAGTTATACATTTTTTGCTCTTGATAAATTCCTTAATTACTAAGCTATCCCAACCACTTCACTGAAGTGCTGTCTCAATTGCTTCCTAAGTGAGCACAGCCTATTTTTAACTTGCATTTATGGACATTTTATTTGGCTGTTCCATTGTACAATTCCAGACATATTTGATTGTACAGATCCTTCACTCTTTCAGCCACACTATTCATTACTGGCCATTATAAACATGTTTCTTATATCCACAAACTCATATAATTATAGAATAATTAAGGTTGAAAGGGACCCATCTACAGACCACCTAATTCAATTCTCCTGCTAGCAGGTTGCCCAGGACTATGCCTTGTAATTTTGACTCAAAGGATGAAGACTCCACAACTTCTCTGGGAAATGCTTTCCAGTTTGACCTCTCCTTACAATAAAAGGGTTTATTTTCAGATATTTAAAAAAATTGAAAAGGCTTTTTCTTATATTTCAGTTTGTGCCTACATCTATCCTGTCAGTGGATGCCACTGAGAAACCTGGCTCCATCTCCTTTGCTCATTTCKATTAGACATTTCAACACACTGATAAGAAGCCTGCAAGTCTTCCCAAAAATAAGCAAGCTCAGTTCTTGCAGTCTCACCTTGTGTAATACATGCTCATACCTCAAACTCTTCACTAGACTCACTGGAGGATGCCCGAATCTCCCTTGCACTGGAGAGCCCAGGCCTGGACACACTACAGGTGTGGTCTCACCACAGCTGAGCAGAGCAATCATCATCTCCTTTGCCCTGTCATCAGGACTCTTCCAAGTGCAGTTCAGGGTGCTACTGATCATCTTTGCCATTCCTCAAGACAGAAGTTACATTTGTTTTCTTCTAGTCTTCAGGAACCTCTCCCAGTCACCATGAATTTTCCAGGACGTTCTGGAGTGGCCTTGGAATAACAACAGGCAACTCCCTAAGCACTCAAGGGCACATCCTGTCAGGTCTWCTGTACACCCAGTCAGCTTAGATGTTCCATAACCTGACCCTTTGCCACCCAGAGTATATCTTGCCTCCTCTAGGCTTTCCCATTGCTCTCAGGGACATTGCTCTGCCTTTGGGAACCCTTATCAGAGAAGACCAAGCAAGGCATTCAGTATGTCAGCCTTTTCCATGTCCTTTGTCAACAGGTCCCCTTGCCCCACTCAGCAGAAAGGCATACAWTTTCATGTCTGGCTTTTGCTGCTGATGTAATGGTCTTTCTTGTTGCCTTGACATCTGTCAGGTTCAACTCCAGGTTGTGATACAATTTAAAATATATATATATTTTTTATTACATCTATGGAAATAAAGGCTCCATCAAAGAGTTTCTCAATACTTTTTCCATTGTTTAAACCACCTTAAATACCACCTGAACTGCCATCTGCTGTGTCTCATCCTAACCCGCTCTTTCTTGGAAGCTACTGCAAAAGGGTGAGCTGAGGAACTGAAGAATGACATATCTGACAGAGTTCATTAGAGAGAAATCTGACAGTCAGAATAYTAGATGTACTCTTAAGTTCCAAGCACAGACTTCAGGCAAATGAGCAGTAAGGGACAGGAGTCAATCACTGCTCTGCTCTTGAGGATCTGAGATAAAATGGACACCATCAGCATTGTGATGGCTCCCTCTGGCCTCCAGGATCACTGCTGTCTCATAAGTGCATGTAAAGCAGAAACAAGACAATTTTTCTAAAGTTTCTGTCACTGATGAGCTGAAAATAGTACTCCAAAAAACTGAATCTCACTAAGCCATAAAAATGTCAAATCTAACCAGAATATCACAAAAATACTTACGCYGTGGCAGGAAAATTTGGTAAGGGTGCAGCCTCAAAGAGTATTTTAAGCCCCAACTGGACTTGCTCTCCATGGTTTGATGTTAAAGCTAATGTCAAAGGCGTAATCAAGCGCTGATCCTGAAAAAGAAATTAGTTTGGTCAAAACAAGACACAGCAGACAACAACAAMAAAAAACCCCACAAAACACAAACTACCAAAACATCASAATATCAAGACCCATGAGCAAGGAAATGTTTTATTCAAAATTTAAGTTAACTTCTTAAAGTTTGCTCTTCTATGTTTCTGAGCCTGAAGTTCACGGAAGACAAGTGATTTCAAAAATAGTTTATACTTCTGAATATTTGAAATAATGTTTTACATTAAAGGCAACACAACAGGTGAAGAGGCTAGTTAATTCCTGCAAGTTTTCAAGTGCTTGCTACTCAACACCAAAGGTCACTAGCTGAAGTTATAGAGACTAACCATGGACTGTAAAACTCATAGTTACCCATTAAATTACACAATTCCCATTCTAGAATTAAAAATCTCTAAAACAGCAAGAAGTGTTTGTCTGGATTGCTTTTCCAACTACAAAGTAAATTATTAAGGTACCATCTGACCAATAGGTACCAGATGACCATGTTTTGGCCATGCAAAGTTCCAAATTAGATGCACATATTTTTAGTAACAAACCCGACAGATAATGCTGTTGTTAAAGTAATTGTTTTCTAATTTGCTACCTTTAAACTRCAGTCATARTGCAGTSTTAAAAGAWAATTCTTACCAGGCAGCTAAAATAYGATTTCATATGCATTACCAAAACAAATTACTGGAGTAAAAGCAAACTACTGTTATTTTAGAAGAATTAATAGTGAAACAATCTTTATGAACTGTGCATAAGGGACTGTATTTTCCTAGAAGCTTTACCACTTCAGAGATAAGCATGCAAAATATTTATAACTAAAACTACTGTAATGCAGTGACACTTTATTTCACAGATACACTTCATAAAACATTTAAGAATCATACCTGTAACATTTTGTAGAAGCTGTCCTTCATACCAGGTACATCCTGCTGCAATCTGCTCATGAGATCAAGCGTTTTCAAAATAATATCAGCAGCAAGTTTGCTTTTAAACATCCAAGTAGAAAAGCAAATTGGGTGGAAAAAAAACAAACAAAGGTGAGATATGTCAAATCAGCACTGACAAATTCAGTCAATTAAAAAAAAAATACCTTCACAAAGAAAATAAATACATCTAGCAAGGCAACAATGCTAGGACCAAAGAGATCATACTGAGTTCTCTGGATGTGTGCCTGAGCTTCTCCAGCATGCCAAGGATGGCAATAATGAAGACCAAAAATACCACTTCCAGGCTGAAAGTGAGGCTGGTTTAATTATAGGTACAATATTATTTCACTGGGTTTTGGCCATGTAACTTATAAGTTATGTCGACTTCTAGCTATAATGACACTGAGCTGAAGGAATGTGCATTTAATTTTCAGTGCAACAACTTCCTCCCATAATGATATTTCGGAACTCTGCATAAAATCAAAATGAGAAATCACATGCCATRAGCAGTTCTAGTAAGCTTTAACTTGGATCAGCCTGAACTACTCCATGAGGTTTAAGGTCATTGTTCCACAAAARTGGAACTCCAACTTATGCCAAAAGCATTATCTGAATGAACTGATAAGCAAGATTACATTTTATTCCACAAAATACTAAGTTTGATTTAATACCAATATTGATTTATATGCATTTAAATGGTACTTTCAACTACCATACTCTTTCCATTGCAACAATATCACAACTCTCACACCAGTCATGTTTAATTGGATTTTAGATAAATATATGTACTCACCACATTTTAGAGTCCACCAATTTTGTCCCAAAACCAGTATCAATCCCACTATAAGGAAACTGGTGTTCTATCAGATATGTGCATTGGCTGGCAGTCAGCACCTTGGAGACATGCATTTTCARTGTGTCATCTCTGCAGAGCAGTAGGCAGTGTTAAGAATAAATTCAATATACCTGTGCCTAGGTATTGGCACCAAAAGGCAACATTTTGTAACAATAAGGGACACAAAAGCTAGGGCATCAAAGAACAAGAGCCTCTAAAAATGCTTTTAATACACAACAACATAAAGCACTTAAATCATTCCTAACTCACAAGTCAAATAAGCTTCACTTTCAGTTAATACACACACTTACTGGAAATAGACAGTAGTGGGAAACCTTAATAAAATGGGTGCCATAAAGAAACAGAGTGAACAAAAGGCAGTCCCTAATACAARAACCAGTTACCTAGAAGTGAGCTAGCAGAGACTTCTCCACGGAACCCAGCTTAGATGCAGGACTACACCCTGCTGTCGTGTCCTCCTCACTAAACTTACTGTGCACACTAAGGACTCAAGGAGGAGTGTAAAACTGTATYATTCCACATTATCTTTCCTTGTTTCTCTGATCTAAATTTGTGTCATATTTGGCTGGGAGCTGCACTGGACTTAACTAGGCATCAATACTACATGGATCAAGAAGATGGCTGCCCAAATTCCACACACAATTTCAACAGAAAACACTCAACTTCATTTTTGATGTGCTAAGTGCTTCTGTTCTGTTGAATAGCCACAACATTTTATCCTGCAACACTGTATTACAAAATAATTTCACAGCAATTAGAAARCTACTTTAGATCTTGCAAGATGAGACTCATAAGTAAAATTAGGGCAGTTATTGTCTTTAGAAGCTATTAAAGTGACCCAAGGTGGACATGTTTTAACATCTTAGAGCAGATCATGGTGGAGGAATAATAAATCAGCTGCCAATAAGCACATAAAAAGGATATTTSTCAGGACATTAATAGCCTTGACCATTCTTTCACACTTTTTCTTCACTAGTAGGTCATCCACAATCTGTTCTGGCATCTGAAGATGATCAAGAAGAACAGGCAGCAAGAGATCCATAAAACGTTCAGCTGATTCRCCATTCTTATTGCTTATAACATCCTGTAATAGACACATTTTACTTTACGTCAATATTTAAAAGTACAGCACAAGGAAGCCAAACTTTATCTACCCCTTCCTGCACCGGTCTATATTCCTGCTTYCCCAGCCTCTTGCTACTTCAGGTTTAAGATGGCTAACCAGTATCATACYGGAGGAGGAAGTTTATAGGGAACAGAAACAGCAGGAATTTCCTAATTTCTGTAAGTCCTAGAAAGGAATTTTGACAGTTTTCTACCTACCTCATGACTTCATAAACTCCCATGTCTTCCACTTACAACACAGACATTTCTAAAATACTGCATGTCTTTAAAATAATGGTTGTTTTATGAAGTATGTTTATTTCAACATAACTACTTTACAATGAACTTTATTAAGGCATTTTTCGTATGTGCTGTTTTTCAAGTCAAATTATAATAGTTGTTTAAAAATAATTCAAAAATAAGAGCTACTAAGAAGCTCTTCAAACTCAATTTTCAGTCTTGGTACCTCAAAAATCTCTTTGAATAGTTGCAATGCTAAACCTGAACAATCTTCAGAGCCTTCCAGTGGCTGGTTTGACAAGTGCACCAATGCAACAACAGATGGTTCAAAGCTCTTTGAGCGAGTCACAAGCCTGGTGTTTGTGGAGCCTGGCAAGGCAGCTGGTTCCAGCACCGCCTGCCGCAGGGTGTGACGCAGCTCCAGCACAGAGCAGAAGGCAAGCAGCAGCTCCAAGATCTGTGTGAAGTGAAGAAGAGTTCACTGCTTTTAAATCAAGAACTTATGCAACTCCTSTAACACAAGTCTAAAGAGATATGCAAGTTCTGTGCAACTCCTTTTAGCACTTGAAAGTTTTCTTTCTTTAAAGCCAAGTCAGCAGTGGAAACAATTCACTGGACTGGTGAAGGCTTGCAACAGTATTCAGTGTATTGCTTTCTTCTCTTGGGACATGACTGCTGGCTAGTCATACAGTAAAAAGTACAAACATGTATACACTCAGCATGAAGAAAGCCATCAAAGAGAAAACATTCTGAGACAGGAATGGATGCACATCCCTTCTCTGAGCATGCACAAAGAGAAAACCACCCTGAAAAGCTCCTTGTCAACATKCCTCTCTAAATAAACCCAATAAGCAACAACAGAAAAATCACACAGAGAGAAATAGTAGCATCTATTATTCACTAGGACGTGTAACACATTCACAGAAAAGAGCTCCAGATCTGTTTCACAGATATATTTAGCCCCAACATTTTCACGTTTCATATTTTAGCCTTTAGTGACAGATAGTCATTGTTTCATTTACATGGTAAAGGTGGTGAGACAAAGTTGAATGTAACAGTTTGCTGCTTAAACAGAAGTGGCATCTATTTGTTCAGCTAAGGTGAGAACACTTATTCCTACACATTTGAAATTAGCATCAGGGTCCCCCTGATCACCAGTTGAAGTCAGAGTAGYATTAATTCAAGGTTTAGAGAGCAAAGTGRGATATACTGCATTCCTGGTAGAACTCAAAATTTGTTATTAGCCAAAGTACTAAAGGTGTTAATGTTGGCTTTTTGCCTTTACAKCTGTTGCCTGAAAGCAGACACACAATCCAGCAAAAACCTCAACATTACTAATTCAATCTGACAGCCTTTTGAATAACTAGAAGACATAAACCTGATGAATTCTCTAGGTCATTTAAGAGTCCTGAAGTCAGTGTATTTCATTACCAKCCCTTGTACACAAGGAACTTGTTTATAACAACAGAAGAGAAACTAGATTAGGATTGAAGCCTCTTAGCCTTTAAGTTAAAAAGTATAAATACCTTAGATGATGACTCAGGATCCCTTCCATGAAGGAGATCTAATACTTGAGCAAGGCAAGAGGTGAAGTGCTTGTATCTACAGCACAAATAGAGAAGAAAAAAATTATAAATAAAATTGACATTTCAGCACATTTAGACATTTACACCAAGAGATGAATGAAAGTGCCCCATTCTCCTTCTTACCCTCAAACACTTCAAGTACAATGATAGTTTTGATAATTTAATTTCTATCTGAAACAGCACAAGCATTACAAATATTCTAATAATGAAGACAAATTCCTTAAAATAAGCTCTGATTCTTCAGCTATTCTTACTGCTTGATTTAGATTAAAGATCAGCACCTAAATTCTGCTAGGGGAATTTGCAGAACTACTAGTCAAGCTCTCCACAGAACAAATCTAACACCCCTCCCCCTGTAGAATTATTACTTCTTACAACTTCAACCATACTATTTCACTTCAAGATTATATAGCATTGTAAAAGGCAGGATAGCTACTCATCCTGTTGTCTGAATATCAACAGTGTCCAAACAAAAAATTACAGAACACAGTGTTCAATATTCMTTCAGTGCCAATTAAAAAACAGGTTTTTGAGTCACACTTCTGCATCAAACTAGTAACCCAGCAACCCTTTAGGTTCAGATACAGCAGTTATAATTATAATCAACTAGCAACATTCAAAAAGCATCTTGGGATTTCCCAGTGTTTGGTTTAGAATTCAATAGCATACAGCAAAGAAACCACAAACTAGAGCTTAGGAAAAATACTTTCAGAAAATGAAACCATACCTGGTAAGATAATCTGCAACTTTGGGGCTCTTCATAAGATCCATGAGTAGATCAACAGAATATTTTCTTGTTAGAGTATCTCCATTTACAACAATATTGAATATTAACTGAAATGTCTGATGGATGTTTCGAGTGTGAAAGAGCTGAAAGGAAGAAGGAAGCTATGTATCAGCACACACTTTGCCGGGTGTCTTGCTTATTAAAACTAGCTGGAATTMGAATCTTATTTGGTCAGTGTGACAATTGGTTTTAGCTACAATTTAAGAACAGAAACAACAGTTTAAGAACAGACTCACTTTTTCTCCTACTTCTTCATTTAGGGTAAGGCTTGATAGCACCGAAAGTGCAAACACAACCATAGTCAAACTRCTATGGGCCAAGAAACTTATTAAGGTACGGTAGAAACTCTTCACATTGTTCTACAGCAAAAAGGAGAAACAAAGGTATTACAAACCCACCAATTTTACAGGCTTGACATATTTATACATGAGCCATACAATAATGAATAATACAAAAATAAGTTAGTATGGTAACAGTTCTCTAGGRAAAAGCTATTTCATTGTTCTACTGCACAATACTGGCATTGATGTTAATGTTCTCTTTTCAACCTATATAAGGAAAAATGAGAAAAAACACCCCAAAACCACCAGAGAATCAACCAAGGAAGAAAAGTCCATCGTTGTTTTAAAGAAAGATGAGAAAGTCATTTTGCTAAAGTCTATAAGAGAAAATAATCACTGAAAATTGACTCCCATCCCTTCTCTGATTAATGATCAGATCTGACAATAGTTTCTCCTTTTTTTTTTTTGCCCCTGTCTCTCTTCCAAGGTAAACAGAACAACAACTGCTTTTATGGAGATTAATGTGCCTTTCTGAATTAAAAAATAAAATGTTTGCATTGATTTATAGACAGAGGAACCAAGCACTTCAGATATGTATATTCATTTGAGGATTCAAGGGCCCTGACATGAAGACCAGTGCTATTTTATTGATTTCTCTTTTGAGAGGCAAATCTCCTTCTTGCCAAAAATCCACCTACAATCTTTGTTTTAATGACCCTTAGTTTTTCCACGGAAGAATGATCAAGTTTTAAATTCACTTTTCAGCTGCAGAGAACAGTTGCAAGAACCCAATGCATAACACAAGCAAGAGCAACAACACAGCAGTGTACCAAGGGAAAGACAATACCCAACTTCCTGTTCTWCTGGTTGTTTTCTCCAGCATGGGAGAAACAACTGCCCATTTGGCAGAACAAGCARGTCAGGGTTATCATTGCTGAAAGAAAGTGTTTAAGAGGTAATTACCTAGAATCAATTAACTCTTACCTTTAAGCCAGAGAATCATGACACAAAAGCAAAGCTCTTACCGAAGATTTTATCCGACTTTGAATAGACAAGTTGTTKCGACAGAGGTTTGCCAGAAGTCCTAAACATGGTATTGTTAACTCATCTTCAGTGGATTGACTTAAAAGAAAAGCCCAAGAGATGTTTTCATTGAAGCATCCTGAATTTACTTACAAGAAATTGTAGGGTGGGGGCTAGGAGAGCTGGGTGATTGGGGGACTTTTGTTTTGTGTCTTGGTGGGAGCTTGTTTTTTAATGTGACACCATTTCACCATGCAAAGCAAAATTCAGATTGTAATCCATGCAAGTGTGGGCAGCTTTTAACTGAGTGCATCTGAAAAAAACCCCRAAGTATCAGAGATCACTGCTATCAGAGGTCGTTTATTACATATAGTTCTAAGATTCATTAGATTTCTTACAAGGGCACTTGAATCAAATTTTTATTASTCTAACAAGTCTGCTCCTAGTGACAAGTATGAATTTCTTCCTGGCTTTTCTCTTTGTTAGCTCCCTGCTCCCAGAGGTGTGGAGGTRGGCTGAGGCCAATTAACATTCCATCACCCAAAGTCCCACAATCATTGCATTTGACAATCTSTAACAAGTACATGGTTTTCAAAGGAAAGTCTGTTAATTTCACAGCACAGCTCACTCTGGATACTCTCTTAGTATAGTACTCTAAGGGCCTTCAGAAAGTTTAGAAACTTAGCTCACTGTTTCCCACAAGAAAAGAGGAGTACACACTTACACACGATGCATTAGAAACAAAATTAATCCATCGATGTTGGCACCAGCACAAAAGATGGGAACGTTGTAGGTCAGTCTCTGCAGCAACTGAATACCCTGAGGAAACAGAAAGCTGTTCACATGCCTGTCCTACACCATCTCAGGAGGGACATTACAAAAGATGAAACTGAAAGGACAAACATCAAGACACCACAGCTGAATTCATTTTCAGACTTTAASATTAACATAACAATTATGTTATATATCATGTTACATATATATATAACACAAGCTGCTGCAAGTACATTGTAATGTCCTAACATACCAATGCACTTAGTAAAAGCCCAAAAAGATTATTAAGATTTTATTTTGACAGAAGAGTTGCCTTTTCAGCCCATCTGATAGCTTAAGTTTTAGCTTTCCTATTATTCAGATTCTGTACTGCCTTGGTGTGTAACTCTGAGCTTCATATTAAGTGTTAGCAAGTTCTYTTCACAAGGTAKATAGACAAAACCTTTTCCAGCTTGGGAACCAAGGACAACCACTACAGCCTCAGGCCCAGRAAGCACAAACAATGGTGAATTGAAGAGAGCAAATGAGGAGGATGGGACTTCATAACCTGAAGCTGTAATTGGACAATTAATCACAATATGTAAATGGACCAAAACTTATAAAAGTGTGAAACCTCATGACTGGTCATCCATTTTGTGACCATTTTGTGTCCATCCTGGGTGTAGTACTGGCCAGGCTCTTGTACTGCCCAAGGTGTATCCTTAAAGGCAYTTTAATAAATACCTACTTTATGCTCTTAGCTCTGTCCAGTCTCTGTTCCAGGTCAGCCTTTMAAGGCATCCCATTCAATTCTYCACCTTYRCCTCACCAGCAAGTTCTCCATTCTGTCAGTGATAAACAGGCTTTGTCCTATTGAAAGGTCTAGATGTCTCATCAAAATCTAGAATTCTCATCTTGCAAAGAGCACTTTACAAGCTCTTGTAGAAAGGATGCTTACAGGAAAGCAGGTTTGCTTTAACGACAGGCAACAGATCTCAAGGTAGCAAAGTCCTTCATAGAACACTCTTCTGGCAGATAACTGAAGTCAATACACTCAAACATGACAAAAATCACAGCAGAGGTTAGCAGTTAAAAACAAAACCTCACCATTTAGATATCTAAGAGCTCCAAGGTCTTAAGACTGGATCTATCTGATGACTACAAAATCTCTCCTATTGACTGGCCAGTCAGTTGGATCTCTAGATCTTGTGGTATTCCTAGTGCTTTGAGAATTATGCAAACCACAARAAAAGGGATCTTTACTGGATGCCTGACTTATTTTCCACAGAACAAGAGCCACAGGATTATCAGTAAATTAATTTTCTGCTTTTCAGAAAAACACAAGTGACAATAGGCAACCAGAAAGTACTTGCTGAAAGCTTTTAGGAAAACCTGTATATATTTGAAAAAAATAAAGAAAACTTTAAGGACAGGTTAAAATTGGTGAGTTCAAACTGACAGATGCCAGATATTCACTGTAAGCTTTGGTTAGTACAGTGCCTGATATTCACTGGCAGGATAACACTGACCAGAAAAAAGGAGGCCACATATGCTCTGCAAACCTCCCATGAAAACAGGCAGCCACAGCTTTCCTTTTACTCCTTCACAGTTACCTGTCGAAGTACTGAATAGACAAAATGAACTCCAGGCTTGTGTTAGGAGAAACAGCCAAATACCTCAACTGGAAATCAATCTTCAGAGCTCTCAAGCAGTGACATTTTGAAATAATTTTAAAAAAGCACCACTTTTTTTTGGTTGGTTGTTATTTTTGCTTTGTGGGATTTTTTTGACTAGAGCAAGTGAGAAGCACAGTTATAGATTAAAAAGAGTACTAAGAACTCTATAAATTGTTCAATTCCTGTCAWACCCACCTCATACAGCAAATAAAGTACACRGCTAACATCAACTTTCCCTTGACACGTTATTTCCAATGCAGCTTTTGAAGGGTTATTATATGCATACAGTATAATGTTTATGATGCAACAGCAGCCAAACATTATTAAGCATTAGTTTCTTTACCTGTAATAAGACTGGGTCACTCAGATCAGTAGAGCTTCGATGAACCACTCCTGCCAACACGCTGGTCAGATTGCAGGTGTCCTGAAGAGCTTCTCTAGTCTCTGTGTCTGAAGCTGGATTTCAGGAATTATTAGTAAAAACCCCATCTAATAGAAAAAGAAACTGTTGTATTAGCTACCAGTTGAAGCAGAAGCCAGAGTCTCTGACCATTTCTTCTCGTATGTTTTAAAGGTAACTACAAATAAATGACTGCTCCTATGCACTTTCCTCTGTACCTCACTTTTGGACATACAGTTAATTATAACACTAATCCATTTCCTTAAGATGCTTGRACACTGAAAGAATAGTCTACCTCCTACCTACCAAGTTTCAGGTCTGAGATCTTGAAACCTGCCCTTCAAAGGCTTAGATCTTAAACTCAATGATCTCAGTTTCTTGCCTCATGCTATGGTGGAAAGGTAGACTCAAACTGATAACTTTATAGGGTCATCTAGCATTAGTTAAATAAATAAATATAAGCCAGTTCTGCTTAGGCAACCCTCAAAGAGATGTAGCAAAACAGGTAGAGCAATAAATCATTTGGAAGAGGATTTAAAATTTTCCAGACTGAACCCCAGCAACAAATATAATTTTACAGTAATTGTTCCAAAAACCTATCAGAAAGATCAGAGGCTTAAACTCCATGAGTAAGAGAAGATAAACAAGGGAGSATTATAAAGGACTCAAATCTTGAATAACTACTCATATATGATGGGAAACTAAGCAGTAATGGGATAACTTTTCCCTGTATATGTAGGCTGTGCTCTGAGCACAGAGCTCCCTGGACAATGAAGTCCAATTTCCATGAAGTAGAGGGGGGAAAAAAGCCCAAAAGAAGGCAGCTAAAGACACAAGCAAAAGGCAGTAGAACATCTTTTGCAGTTGGGAAATTTGATGCAGATAGGCCAGGCTACTGGTGAGCCCACACTGCCAGCAAACACTCCAGTGGGAGAGGTAAACTGAGGTGATGACTGTTGAGGATGTGACATGACTTCTCCCTATCTTTGCATGCCCTAGCCAGGTTTCTCACTTGTGTAAAAAAGTAGTCTTTTCCAGCTCCAAAAATAAAAGACACAAGAATAATTTCTCATTCTACCCAGTGGATAGTCATCCACAGGGATGATTTCAAATATCCTTCTCACTGCAAAACTTCYTAACAGGTGGTTTAGCCAAGCACTCCACTACAATGAAAAATACTTCATCTTTCACACCTCATGCTTCTCTCAAGACATTCATCACCCACACCACAGAATCAGCATCTGTCTTATCTTCCCTTACCAACACAAAAGATAAAAAGTTCAGGTGCAAACCTTACCTAGCTGTGATAGCAAAGTAACCACAGACAAGGCCAGAGAAGGGTTTATATTGGTGTCCTCCAGGAGCTCTACAAGGCAACTGAGACATTCACTTGGTAGAATCTGGTTTGAAGCAAAAAAACGRGTAAGCTTCAGTCCAGAGATAACCTGGAGATGAAAGGAGAAAAACAACATTCCTTACTCAACTGCAACRATATAATTGACACAGAAGTCCAAGCACACGTTATATGAAATAGRTTTTGAAAATATAAGTGCCATTTTAAGGGGACATTTATGTTCACATATGCTGGGGGAAAAAAAAAAGCAATAATGAAAAAAATCTGGTTTTTGTTCCTTTATGCTTGGAGAGTTCCAAATTTATTTATATTGAAAGAACAACCCAACAGATTGCTCAATACAAACACATAGCAATCCAAAAGCCTGCCTTCCAAAGGCCTGGACAGGRACTCAAAGGTGGCACTCTGCAGGGAGAATCTGCAGCGGCAGTCAGTGCTGTTTTTGGAGCATTCTGACTGAAATGAAGAAAATGGAACCTGAGCTCGGGGAACCCTACATAAGAAGAGGCTAAAAATTGTCCACCCTCACACCAATATAGCTAGACGCAATTTATATTTTGCATAATGGAGACACAGTGTTGGTTCTGTGCATTCCCTCTGTGTCTCTTTACAAGGCATATAGAGAAGAAAGCAAAGAGAGGTATTAAGCTCTCTTATAAACGTTCTAGCAATTAAAATAAATCTGTATTTGAAAAAGGTAACTTGGAGATTAATTCAAAGGCCACCGCATAAGCTGTACACAAAGCTGTACCTGAAGATCAGGGAAATACAGTGGCCCACCTCCTTAGCAGAAAAGACATTTGAATACGTGTTGCATGGAACTAGAAAACTCCAGAAACAAGATCAGTTCGGTATTTTTTAAGCTTTGAAATGATCCATGCGGGCTAGAATTTTAGGGATTAAAAAAAAATAATAAGTCCCTTATAACACATACTATCTGCTTGCCCTGGGTGCATATAGAATCACAAGACACCTCTGTAAACACACAAACACACCATAAAACATTATAATAACAGACACCACAGCCACCCCTCCGCCCTGCTCCCTCTGCGCCTCCGGGACGGGCGCCGCTCCCACCTCCAGGCTGCGCTGCAGCAGCGCGGCSTTGTGCGGTGTCTTGGCGGCGCGATACTCGGTGGCTGCCAGGAGCAGGGCCTTCATGCAGCGCGGGGCGTCCATGGCGGCGCGGCCCCTCAGACGCTCCGCACCCGGCCCCCGCTCGCACTTCCCGCCGCCGCCGCCATCGTGACCAGCGACCAATGAGCGCGAGCGGCCGCCGCGCGGCACCACGGGAGACGCCGCCGCCGCCATCTTGCTTAAGGGAGGMAGGGRCGGGGAGGAGCCGCGGYTTGGGGGAGGTGGCGATAGTCGGGSGATCTGGAGAATGTGGGCAATGCGGACGCTTGGATCGGTGACAGCGGTTTCAGGGCTTATGTGCCGTCGGGGTGATCCAGAGGGACGCTTTTGCTAAGCGAAGCTCTGTGTGGTCAGGGTGAGCTGAGTCTTCCAGCCGCCCAGCTTCTGGAGGGCCGCCTCCGGTTGGAGSTGCCGTCGGTTCCCACCTGGCGCCCGCAGCTCTGCCTCGCCTTACTGCTTTCTTTCTAGTCCCCATTATCSTTTCCTCTCCAGTTGGAAATTAAGCCAGGCCAGAAGCCAGCCTCTTCTCCCGCCTGTGGTTCCCTGGCCTCTGCCGCGGGAAGGGGAGGTTTTGGCGGTGTCTTGGCGATGCCGGGGATCGAACCCGCGGTGCTCCTCGACCCGACCGCTCGTCCTCGTCACACAGCGACCCCCGCAGGCCGCTGCGGGCACAGCGGCCGCCCCCGCTGCCTGTGCTGCAACAGGAATCGTTTGCTCGTACTCCTTGCAGCTGGAGCGCCCCGCGMCACCGGGACCATGCCCTTCTTGGACCATGTTCTTTCTTACACTGTGTGCTCGAACCTTTCGAGTGTACAAGAGGTTCCGCCCCCTCACAGCTCAACCCCTCAACATGGACACACACGCACCCACACACCCACCTTTTGGATGCCGGCAGGTAGATGCTGCTGTGTGAAGCTTTTGAACGTGTTTTCTCAACTTGTGCGCGGATTWTGTTCTGCCATATTAGGCCTGCAAATATGTGTAGGAATATCTGTATTGGCCTCTATATTTTCCTATACTGTTAAAAGRACAAACGTTGCCGTAAAGCACAGGCGAGCAATATGAATGTAATATAAATGTCGTATAAGTTCACATGACTGCTGCGAAGGAACACTGGAGAAGTGACTGAAGCATGAGCTTGGAGACACCCTCAGTCCTGGATGCCACATCAGGAGCTGCAGCCAATCACAACTGTTGTAAATCTGAGTCCAAAACAYGCTGCCAAGTGCCGCCTGAAAGGCACCACAGCCCGGCCGTTGTCCCCTGCTCAGCCATCAGAATCACTCAGTAGGCACCGTGGGGCACAGGCTGGTATTCCTTGTCACTTGGCCTTCTCCCAAGGCTGACCATCAGTGTGGCTGAGACATTCACTGGGGCACTGCTGAGACTGTAATTTCAGAAAAACTACAGTGTTRTGCTTTGTTAAGGACTGTGGTGCTGGATGAGGGGTGTCCCAGCACAGCAGTTCCTCAGTCTGGTACCTGTGATAACCAGTTATCAGACAGGCTGCTGGATTCTGCAAGTAAAGAGACACGTCAGTTATGTGCTCCTACAGAGCAAGGCCTGGGGTGTTTATGTGCCATAGTACCACTTTTCATGGACAGCTACTTTCTTTTCAGTTAATGAAGTTTTGGACACATATTTTAGTATTTCTTGACATTGCTAGGGTTAATTAATTGTCTTGTATTTTTTTTGTCTCTTTCATGCTACAAATATTAGTTGAGCCTGGAGCCAAAAACTCTGCATCACTGTTAAATTCATAATGGAGTCCAAAAAGCACTGAAAGGTCTAAAATTCCTTTGACAAATAATGGTGTGAGAGAAACATAATAGAAAAAAAAATCTAACTAGTGTTACCCATTAAAATACATAAATAATTTGTGAAGAGTCTTAAACATATGACTAAATGTCTTCCTCACAGTCTCAAATGGTGAGGGAGTCTGTAGTAGTGACTGGAAGACTCAGGACATACATTCCAGCTTTGGCTGTGGCTGCTAGCTGCAGGCCACCTTCAAAAYTAAAGTATTTAATAAAATTTAAAACAGGGGTAAAGCAAATTCTTACAGAAAAAAACCCAAAACARCCCAAACAACAAAAGGCATATACATAATACAGAACAAATGGCAGTAGAAAATGAGATGGAATAAGGATTCCCATATGTACAGAACCTATTTTAAAAAAGATTTGTTCATGCTGACATGCACGTAGAACTTGCCAGAACCATTCCTCAACATCAAAAATATTTCAAACTATTTTTCCCTGTTTGGGTAATTTTTTATAGCATGGATTGAACACTGCATTTTTGTTTTAATTTGCAWTATTCAAACTACAGACTACTAGTATTCCTTGACATTGCTGAAATACTATTCACTCCTCCAACAATAAGGTAGCWTGAATCAAGGGCAAAATAACAGAGTTTGGGGTTTTAAAGCATCTTACAATGCCAATAGTTTTGTTATATATGGTTTTTATCAACATCTRTTCATTCTGCCATAAATCACTTATGCCCATTCATTTCATGTATTTATATTGCTACCTTCTAACAGAACATTCACTTTAGCAGTCAACATCTTGGACAATTTGCTGGCTAAAAACCGCCAGAAGACACATACATGGACCCAAGATACCTTTCCCCCATGCCTATCTGTGTGTGTAACAAAGTTCTTTTATTGCAGAGCAAACATGCATAATCRCTTGTACTGGATCTACTGGTAGAAGGTACAGCTACTCTGACAGTCTGCAAAAGGAGGAGGGTAATTCCAGATCTAAAGGATCTGGAGGACACCCAGCTGGGAGCTCTCCCCAGCTGAAGCACTGTGCCGGGGCACATTCTGGAACAGCAGCTTCCCAAACCTTCAGCTGCAGRTCCTTCAGGGTAGGACATCGACGTAATCACCGCCGTCATCGTCATCAGCTTCTGTGAAATAATCAGTACAAAGATGTCATTGCAAGGTGATCTTCTGAAAGGCCAAGGGAAGGCACACAATGGCCTGYGGCAGGGCAGGTGTCTGTAACTCAGTTTGGTTTCTCAGCATTCTCTCTGCCATTGCAGGGCTTACATTTAGGCCCCCTGTCCTATGGACTGGATTCTCCAGGAACACACCTGCAGGSAAASCCTRCATTGCCTTTTCTGAGCCAGCAAGCACTGTTGTAAACAGTTGTATCCACATGAGACCCCCTCCTCCTGAGGAAYASTCAAATGTTGGAAATCATYCATTCTTGGTAAATCAGATCAATAGCTGAGGTATCTGTGACTCGCATAACACATCCCTTCTGTAAATAAATACCCAAGAGAAAAGTTCTTATTCCAACTAAAGGAGGAGAGYCTGAAAAATCCTATTCTCTCTTAGACTTTGTCAGGTTGGCTATGGTTTTTGAGAAGCCAGGGAAAAGGCAGAAATTCAGTGCTTAGAACTCAAAGCTCCAGTATGGAAACCTATTGCACTTCAAGCAGCTGCCCTCAGAAAAGCCGYTCCAAGGCTAGAAAATAAAGCTCAAATATCTCCAACCACCAGGATTGTGACCCCAGTCCCCTGAGCTGTTCCACTGGTCATGCTAGAGCACTCAGTCCCACATGTGCAGGAAAGCCAGCTGCTGGTGGCATGTGAGGGATGGGACAGGGAAATAGGAAAATGCTTSAGGGAGCACTGGCATGCTTTGGGCAGTGCCTGTGCTTCAGACAGAGCCATCATGACTTTAACGTAAGCCCCCACTGAGGACATGTAATAATGCAGTCTTCAGACGGAAGTCTGGAATGCTGTATAAGTGAAATTAAATAAAAATTTAATAAAARCAATTCCAAAGTGGTTTGATTATTTCTAAAAAGCCTCAAATTTTTGGAAGACTGCTCATATTTTGACACTGAAATGAAAGAGTTTGTTTTCCTCCCTGTGAGTCCAGATGAGGACATTGTACATCTTCTAGAAAAATTCCTATTGCAGGACCAAAAATAAAACATATATATTACACCTGAGTCTTCCTAAAAATATATCCATGCTACTGAAATATTTTCCATCTCCCTGGAACAGCAATGATGAGAAACCATAAAAACATTTYCAGAGCAAATGTGGCATATTTGCCTTGTGATGCAGGTGACAAGGTAATGTTGAAGACATGGGAGGTGTCTGTGATTTCCCCTCAGCAAGAYTGCTGAGCCTCAGGCCACAAAAGTGCAGCTTAGTGCACACAGTGCTGGGAGAGCTCGGCCAGAGTGGTTGCACTGCTGTTGTGTGTGAAACCCCAGCGACTGCAGCACARAGGGGCTGCCTGTCAGAGACTGAAATAGTTCATGCCTCAAACTTTGATATAAAGTTCTGCTCATTATAACAAAAAYTGTATAAGGAAGCTACAACAAAAGAAGCCTTCCTAAAGATGCCTRACTGGAACTTTGGACTRAAAGTCAGACTGCTGAGATTASGTAAAGGGGAAACCCATTATTCAGTCACCTGAAACCAACAAGTAAAGAAGGAAAAGAATGTGAGCCAAACTCAGCAGCCAGTGCTAAGAATCATCTCTGGCTTGCTTTGGGGTGGGGGAGGCCATAGCCCACAGACCCTTGTGCTGGAAGCAGGTTTGCACAGATTTCCCTCCCAGCTGAGCTGGGGTGAGGAAGTTTCGGCGTGTTGTAACCTCTGCTCAGGGGCAAKGAACCCCTCCTCCCTTACACAAGCTGTGGAACCCCCAACCTTGGGAAGGCCACATCCATGAGRCATTTACGTGAGAGGCAGCTGAGGGGGTGCCTTAATCCWTCAAAGGCCCCCCAAAGTGCTYTCCAGAGTAATTTGTGAAGCCTTGCTCCACAGGACTGCACGTGATGCAACAAACCCAGAGTCTGTTGTAAGAGACAATGAYAAACTCCCCCTCCTTGSCCCAGGGAGGTGCCTSGGTTTTCCTACCCAGCCTGAATGTATATTAACCAGTCAGAGTCTGTGCTTTCTGAGAGGGCCTTCTGCCAAGAAGACCAGCTGGAGAGGATCAATGGAACATTGTTGGGATCCATGGAGTGGACAGTGATTTCTGTCACTCTCTTTCTGCTCCCCCATTCCCAATGTCYTTCTCCTTTCTTTTCTTTTTACTGTCCTTTCTCTCTCTCATATTTACTTTTAAATAAAACCCATACTATTGTCACTGGCATATGGTCTCGTTTGCACCTTAATTTGGGCAGAGGTATTTCTAATAATTTTAATAACCGGATCATAACACTGCTGCATTCCACCATGCTGAGCTGCTGTGAGATGCAAATCAAAGGGCAGGGTGGAGACTCCAAAGCTTTGTTTCCTTTATGAAATCCAAGGATTTCCCTTGCTCATGTGTGCCCTGCTTGGGGCTCTCAGCACATTCTGGCAGAGGTCATAGAACAGTCTCAGGGTTATTTTGCAGCTCATGGCCTGATGGACACTGCTGCTGAGTGTTGAAAAGCAGGAACATGAAGAATGGTGTGAGGGATACCAGCAATTACCAACAGTATCTGCAGTCATGCTTCTCGAAACAGGGATGTTAGGATGACATGGGGCTACGCAACACAGGCTAAAGCTTCATGAGAACTTGTTTTTACTGTATCCATTTGCATAATGCTGTCAGATAGAAGCATCATATCCTCGTCTTACACCTGGGACTCATGAGCATAAATTAACAGAAGAAGAGCAATGAGAGGCTGAACTCTGGTTCCACAAGGCTATATGTTTGTTATCAATTAGTTGTGTTTGAATACAAATCACAAGCTGGCTTTCTTACCTGCCCATCTTAGAACTAACTCAGTAAGGTTTTGATATAAAAATATCTTAGAAACTGGGCAGTGAAGGTAAAAGACAGCCTCAACCCCCAGTGAAGTGCAAGGACCTGGTACCTTGGCAGAAACATGTTGGGTAAAATTGGTTCTCAGCCGTCTCCAGGCTAGAAGAATCAAACATCCTTGAACAAGAAAGCTGTGGGCAGCTTTTTTCATCATTGTATATGTCTAGCAATTTTTATTTGTTCATTTGTAGTGGGTGAGGGTAAGTAATGTGTGAGCTCAGAATAACATTTCAGTGAACATAAGAGAGAAGGRAGGATGTAAAACTTCTGTCCATGCAAGAAGACATTTAGCAAAGTCACCACAAACCTGTCAATGCCGTTATTTTAAAAAAACCACAAAGGCAGAGCTAAGTTTCTCACCATCATGAACGCTGTCCATTCTTGACTTGAGCATCTGGCTTCTTGATAAGGCCTTTGGTTTCTTCACTGGATAGCGGAGGTTTGTTATCAGTCCTTGATTTGGCTTTTCAAAGGTGTATATTAAGTCCCTTAATGTTTTGAAGGTCCTCTCTGGAGCACCTTCAGAAGTCTGGAAGGATAACAAAATGTGTTTGCAAGTTCCCTTAACATGGAGTCCTCTAAACAAAAAGAATAAGTTGTTTATTTACCAAAGAACTGTTTTGTAAACAGGTTTGCTGACAGAATATTACACTTTTCTTAAAACACTAGGGCCACTTGTTCAGAGCCATGGTTATGGCACTGAAAGAAACCTCCCTCACCTTTTTTTTTTCAAAAAGAACATCAGTTAAATTATTGGTGTAGATGTGTGCTGCAGTGATCTACTACAGCAGTGTTGAAGAGCGACAGCATTAAACAGCATTACACACTGCACTCTGGTCTGAGAGCAAAAGTTTATGGATGACACATATAGTACTCACTTAAAATGTTGCCTTTAAATAACTAGGTGACAAACAGAACCCAAACTTTTACAAAATATCAGCACAGGCAAGCAAAGGTCCTGTGCAAAAAGCTGTTCTTAAAGTGTGGCTTCATATGACAGGACTGAACTGCTCCTGCAGCTCAGCCCTGCAGGATCAGCACATGGACTTTAAAGTGCTGTGACTTCAGGGCAGTGACAGACAGCAAGCAGCCTACTAATGGTCATTAAAAGAGAAGAGGGTGTTAGTTTCACTTAATCTGCTAGCTAACAAAGAAACATGTATTTATTTTCTTAGGTTTTTTACATCTTTCATTTTCCATTCAGCCCTGGATGGACTGGATGCCAGTGCCTCTGTGTACTGGGTCTGGCTGGGGTGAGTTAACTTTCTTCATAGCAGCCTACATAGTGCTGTGCTCTGAATTTGTGACTGAAACAGTGCTGATAATACAGCCACGTTTTGGCTGTTGCTGAACAGTGCTTGTACAGCATTAAGGATGTCTCTTTCTTTCACTTGGTTCCCCTGGGGAGTAGGCTGGGGGTGTGCAAGGTGCTGGTTATCCCATCTCACCCCATCTGACTTTGTACTCAGCAATAAAAGCTTAGAGAAAGGGAGGACACTTGTGGTTCTGTGTGTGCTGAGGCCTCACTTTCCAGGAGGCATTAAGCGTCTGCCTCCTGATGGGAAGGCGTTGCTAAACTTCTTTGCTTTTTTTGTGTGCACGACTTTGCTTTACCTATTTACCTATTAYACTGTAGTTTATCTGGTCCAGGAGTTCCCTCACTTTTGCTCTTTGTGTTCTCTTCTCACCACCCTGTCTTGTTAAGGAGGGAGGGAGGGAGCAGTTGTGGGGGTGCTTAGCTGGTTGGGGCCAGCCTGCTGCTCTCTAGAAAGCTCATGGCTGAATCTGGCCTTAAAAAAAAAAACCACAAACAACCTCTCCTCCACCATCAATACATTATTTTGGTCAAGTATTTTAGTAAGCCAAAATAATCTGACTTAAATTTTTTAAGAACTGAATTTTTTCACATTATTGGCAAATATAACGAAGAATGGGTTTGAAAAGTCTAAAAATATCTGAGTTACCTGCTGGCAGGAATGACAACATAACCCCARTAGAGTGGCTAAGGTCCAAAGCAGAGTATTTTTTGTCAGCAAACCATTCTTYTTCATGGGAAATGGTGTCTTTCATACACAGGCAAAACCACTAATAAGCAATAAATTACCATCATATGAGRGCTTGGAGTGTTCTTTATGAAGTGATTTCCTCATTCCACTTAAATGCTGCTTAATATTGGCAGTCCTCTTGGCTGTGCTACTACAAGCARGGAGTGAGCCAGCTTTTAGGTGTTCTTTCACATTCCCTGGGGATTTGAATGATGTAATAGTATCTCTAAGGCTTGTTTTACTTGAATAAGCTGCATTATTTGGCATTGTCACTTCAGGTGCCTCAGAATCACCCAGAATTATAGATTCTATAAATCAAAAAGATCAGTGCAATATTCCAGATCCTGATGAGATACTGCATGCAATAGCAGCACTTTCAAGTAGAAAAAGTTCATTAGGAACAGGGGAAAGTAAGAAAACTAATTGATATTTCAYCAGTGCTATCAAAAAGAAATGGTCAAATGAGAAAGCAGCTGGTTAATAAATAACAGAGCCATTTAGTCTACAAACAAAAGAGCTACTTTTTCAGCTCATCTATAATAAGAATTGAGCAGAGAGCAAAGTTGGAAATATTTTCTATAGTATTGTGTTTATGGATTTTTAAAAAAATCTATGATCATAGACTAAAATGACAATAGATTAAAATGATCATTAAGAATAGATTAATCTTTTAATTTATGATTTAAAAAAAATCTATGATCCTTAATACAGTCTTTAGAGATATAATGAGAGTTACTCACCTGTATTCTAAAATATCCTTGGTGTTCCCTGAAGATACGGTAAGTGTAGATAAGGCCCTCAAAGCTGTGAAAAATATTGTATACATAATACATCACATTAACAAAGTGGACATATCTGCAAACAGTATTAGAGATATGAGAAGTGCTGTAAAATTGAATGAGGCAGAGACAAAAAAGCAAAAGAGAAGAGATCCTAGAGATTACAAAATGAGTGAAGGTTTGGTATCTTGAAATAAAAGATTACTCTAATTAGAGGTTTCAAAGAACATGTGAACTAAGCCTAACACAGGCCTTTAATAAGCATAATTTGATTCTACAGACATCACCTCATCTCTCTCTTATCTTCMTCACCACTCTAACCTTCCTTTTGCATTTCTATCACAAGAAGGCTGCTGAATTCTTGGAGAGATGTTGGCAGAAAATGGCCTCCAGTCACTAGCAGCTAGAAAATGACTGTACTGCTCCTACTTCTAAGAATAATGTTCTTCCTTTGCATTTCCCAGGGTTTTACTTATTGCTATGTTGATAATATGCAGGTGTTTGAAAACTGAGGCTACTGATGTCTTTGGATACATTTTGTCAACAGAAATAAAAGCTTTATCAGATACTACAGTAGCAGCAATTCAGGAGGTGAGCTGGAGATCATGACTGTGATCAAAAAAGGTAGCAGAGTTGCAAGAAAATACGCATCACAAATAAGTGAGGAGGTTGGGGAGAGGGGGAGCAGCATCTGCRAACAAGTTTTTTTATCTTGTGTGCCTCATCAGGAGGACTTCAGCTGTACCTATGTGGCTATGTGAACTGTYATGAGAAGGAGAATCTTGGGGCAAAAACCAGGCTCAAGGGACTTGCACAAAAATGAAGGGTTACTCTGAAAATAAACTTCGTTCTGCAAAAAAACTTACTGTGAACTGAGTTCAGAATAAGGCTTTCAGTTATAACAGATTTATTTTAATTCAAAGAGTGGTATCACAGGGATGCATATTTTAGTTTTTGCCTTCTTGAGATTCCTGTGGAAATCCACATATTCCCTGCTAGAGTACTTTTATAAATGTGAATGCTCATTCTTTACAGAGACAGAGTAGTGAGAAAAAGAAATACAAGGAACTGATCATTTTTAGAACTTGTTTTTTACTGATCAACTAAGTTTTAAAACATTACTGCCTGGATATTATTCAGCTACTGTAATTTTTACTAAATGAACATGAAAATTCCATTAAAATGGAAACTTCTGCTTCCTCGTTAACTACTAAATGCTTACCAAGAGCTAGTAATAGAGTACAAATAAACAAAATGTTTAGTATTGAAGAAAATCCAGGTGAAAGGGAGAATGACACATTGAACAGTAAGGAGAACAGTAGCAAAACCAGTATGTCTGAGCTGAGGCACTGTCAGAGACCTGGGATAGTTCTGGGTGAAACAAACTGTGTGCTGTGGAGGAAGGGATATCAGCAGAGCCGTGCACCTTGCCCAATTAGAGGAGAGATGCATTTGAACTGGTSCCACCATTCTGACTCCCASMWMCCCCTTGAGAGTGAACTCCCCCCCRTATCCCAATAAAAAAGGACAAGAAAGTTTGTTTGCTGTAGCAAGTGGATCAGTGTCTCTGCCCACAGATCAGTTACTTTGAGAAGGGTTTGTCAGTTTGCACATCAGTCATCTTAGGTGCTAAACAAGGTGTTAAGATGCAATGCTAATTCAGAAGTTGCCTTAGAACATCACTAAGAGTTTGATTACCCCCTGTTTTAGGGCCGTTTGCCTAGTGAGCCATTGCCAGGCAGCCCAGTTTCTGAGGCAATTCTCTGACAGTGCACYAATACCATCCCATGTGCTGTTTGAACACAAGCCTTGCTCTGACCTGTGCATGCCACCATCTACCTGTGCACCACTGCTGCCACTCTCGCAGTTTGTTCATGTTGGGATTATAGTCAAATCCACTAAACAATTCAGTTTTTTTCACCTTTACATGCTAAAACCCACAGAGGCAAACTGGAAGTCGTGTGATTTTTCATAAGCTTGCACAGAATATTGTGGCAGGCAGATATGACAGGCCAAAGTATATCTGCAAGACATCACAAGGCAAATCTGCTTTGCCCTTAAAAGAAAAAAAAAGGACAAAAGGAAAAGCAACTGTGTTGGTGTGGCACAAAGCTTAACCCAGGTTCTAGCTAACATTGTCATTCTTCCTCTGTGTCAGGTTCCATTTGTCCCTTCTGAGAGGGTATGGATGCACATTCCCTCCCATCTCCCTGCCCTCCCCTCACCCCCTGGATTGTCTCATTCCACACCAAACTAAAAGCAGGCTCCTGTAGCACCCTTGCTGAGGCCTCTCTGCCTCCACTTGCTATTTCTCTTCTTCTCCTTGTTCTGTTATTTTGCAGACCTCCTTTCTTCTACCCACCCCAGTAGTACTCCATTTCTCTCTCTCYTTTTCTCCCCTCTCCATTGATTTGTTTCATAAGAAATTAATTTTTTAGTGATTCAKAAAAAGTCTCATTTTTAAAAATTAATTAGATGTGTCAAAAGGTTTTCATGTCACACACACACATATCCACAACGAGAGTTCATCGGTTCAAACAAAGACCTAGATTCTAGTTTTTAAACTTCAAATGCATTACTAACAGATCAATTATCTATGAGAAGTGTAAAAAGGAAAATAGAAGTGCTATTCCCTACAGAAAAAGAAAATAATAAAATTTTAATTGTAGTAATTAAAGCTTCGGACTAGAAATGGAAGTTTTCTATGCCCAGCTTGTCTGTGGATTTGTCATATGAATTCAAACAGAGCTTGGTAATTTTCAGCCTCAGCCTATCTTCCTATATCAGGTAAAATTCCTTTGAAACTCAAGGCTGAGCTTTCATCAGACAGAAATTCTACAAAGAAGGAAGTGGTTTGTAACACGCCATGAGACCTTTCAGTGTCTCAACAGAGCTAAAATGCTGTTTACTTATCATTGCAGAAACAATAACTTTGAGTTAGGTTCTTAGCCTGTTTTGGCAGCCTGAGCTGTTTTCTCTGGGCTCCCCTTATTGTCTGCAGAGAGAGACCAGCATCACCAGATGATAGGTCATTTATCATCTGCTACAAAAAATGTTTTTTTGGAAATGCCACCCTCTCACTAGTCACTATAAAGGAAACCTACAGCAACCAGCTCTACTTGAATACATAGACACACTCCTTTGGAGTCTGTTAATATCAGGGAAGAACTATTCATGCTAGAGAAGATGATTGTTGTCTTTGGATCCGACTGAAAAGTCATAAAATATTAGTATTAGGGTACTTACAAAACACAGAGACACAGGACTCCTTCCAWACTCTCACTCTCCCGTATTAAATAGCTGCCATTCCTTTTCTTGCTCAGCAGCTCTTCACAGGTTCTTTTTGTTATCTTTCCGTGAAAAAATGGGAATTCCATGGACAAAAAGGAAAAAAGGTATCTTGCCTTTCAAAGCAATTCTAGAGCAAGTCAGAAGCCTGGCATGCAAAGAAGACGTATTCCAAAGGCAGCTTCCTGCAGACTTCGGAAGCTGGAGGTGCCAAGGACGCACAGTGTTGTTTGCTGAACTGTCCCCAGTGAGGTGGGTTAGCTCTGCTGCTTCACAGCTCATCAGCTCCGTGGAGGCAGGAAAGGGTTGGTCTACACTGGTCACAGTCCACATCAAAAAGGAGCACACTTTTCGTCACATTATACGAGACTTTTGGGTTATGTATCACRCCTCCAAGCTATGGAATCACTGAGTTGACACTGAGGTATAGGTATATTTTAAAGTTCATTTTATGTTTAAAGTGTTTCAAAGCCCAGCAAATAGGGCCCTGTGCTTCAGGAATAAGTCAAGACTGTATAGAGGAGGATAAAATTATCTAAAAGCATTCTTGTGTTTTCAGATGATTTTGAGAAGAGAAAATAAATGTGATGTTTTAATCAGCCTCAATCATGAAGCCATAGAAATTGCCAGAAAAACCTTGGAAATTCTCTGATCATGCAGAGGTTTAAACAAATGTCATCAAAATGAGCTGTAGAATGACACAAGGTGTTTAACAGAGGAACAGTGTGAGATGCAGGGACTGCTGTCATCTTGCTCACAGAAAAAACCAAGGTAAATACTGATGRAGCACTGTAAGGAAAATCAACCATGTTTTACGTGCAGCTGCTACATTCATGTTTTTTCTTTGACAACTTTTTACACACAAAAAATCTTACATTAACATTTGTGTGTTTAACTGCAAGTTGATCATGCATCACACTAAGGCCATTTCTGGATGGTATCTTAGTTCAGGAATAAAGGACCTCTAAAAAGGTACTGTTTTGTCTCAAAGAAATGTAGAGGATTAAGAAAAAGAAAAGATATTACAAGAAAGAAACCAAGAAAYGGCAAGTCCAAGGGRATGATGTCGCTGAGGTCTGTCCTGAAGTGACCGCAGGTTAYTGATAAAACAAGTTCTGATCACCAAGGGGATGAACTTGTTTATGTACTTAACTCCTCCAGTTTCAGCTGTCTGCAGACAGCTGCATTTGGAATAAGTCTTCTTTTATCCTCCARTGGGATGGGAATAGTGACATTGGGAGGGAAATACCCAGGTCTTGTAAGCATCCTTCAGAACATGTGACAAAGATTCTCCTTCTCAAATGCACTTGTATTTTCCTCAGGTTAAAACTGTTTGTGGCTTTTTTTCTACTCATTGTATAAATAAACAATTTCCAGGAGGTATTGTGAGCTGAATGGCTTTTCCACAAGCCCAGCTCTGCAAATGAAGAGCACCAGCTGCTCAGCATTGTCCTGCTTCAGGCAGGTTCTCTCCTTGCATTGAAAGGAAGGTAGATAGGAAACGACTGCAAATTCCTCTTTCAAGAAGGTAATAAATAGATGTTCTTTACAATTTTTTCTGAGGATCTCATTACCTAGATGCAGTAAATCTTGCAGATCTGAATGTAGAAGTTACTTAAAGTGAAACAACCACCACACACTACCTGCTGATGGCTAAGCAGACTGTTTATCTGATTAAAAAAAAACCTTAAGAAGGAGAAAGTGCTTGAAGAGAAATGGGGCTGGTGTCTCCTTCCAGCAGCAGTCACCACCGACTGGCCCGATCACCTTCCTCCTCAGCTGTCTCCACAGCTCCCTGAGAGCATGCAGGAATTAGCACTCAGGAAGTAACATTGTCCTTCTACCTCACCTTACCTGTCTGTATTCAAATGGACCTGAGAATAGGAGCTCGAGTTAAAAGCAGAAATCATTGAAATATACCACAGAAAGGGGTCTGAGAGGGAGAAAGGAGAGAGGACATAAATATGGTCTGGCCAGTCACTAAATATGTGTGTGTGGGTGTGTTTGAGGGCTAATCCAGGGCAAAGCCACACAGCTTCTGGCAAAACCAACAGGACTTGCAGATCCTTGCCAGGGATACCTRTTGATGGATGCTGTGTAACACCTGGGGAGCTGGAATGGCAGTGATGCCCCAAGGCAGTGGGGCTTGGGTGGTTGAGGCAGTTGCACCAGGCTGAGCCTCTGGGAATCTCAGCTACACCAAAGCAAGCAATAGCTGCTGTGAATCTGTGCTTAAAGTCATTTTACTCCATTCCAAAATAAAATTGGGTTGTTTCTTATTTCTCATCCTCTTAAGGAGATTTCACAATTCCTAGGATAGCCTCCTGCARTGACTATCCTTTCAGATAGCAGAGAACAGGGGAAGAACAAAATCCTYTTTCCTGAGAGACTGCCTCTTGGCCTGCTTCTATCATAGCATGGGGAAAAAAAACAGGTAGAGTTTCACTTCCTRAAAACCTTCTGGATGTCAAAACAATGACATCCTTTAGTCAATCTTATGTTTTCTAAACTTAATGCAATCAACTTCCTTCAGTCTTTTTCCACAAGCCACCTTTCCTTGCAATTGTTTTCTTTGCTTTTCGCAGACATCACTTTGGCTACTACTTCTATAAGATATGATGCCGGTAAATAAGCAAAGTCTTTTGATTAGAAGAGCAGGATGCTTAGCCACTCTTCCCTTCACAGAATAGCTGCTAGAGAAATAAGACCTGCAACACTTTGGCAGCAGTGCCAAGCCCTTGTTGACCGTGCATCTAATTGGTTTTCTGCCATTCGACTGCCTGGACTAATTTTCTTTTTTTTTTGCTCTTGTTATTGTAAAACTTAGCAGGGCCATTTCATAGTGACACCTCACATTACCAAGCACAGTTGGAGCTCTGGTTCTGCAATACCTCCTGGCTGCAGCTCTAGCACAGCAAAGCTCTTGACAGGGCCTTCTGTAAGAACAGAGAATCTGGGGAGAAGCTGGGCTGCTTGACCACACTGAAGGTCAGACATKCAGTGAATTGTCAGGCAGAGTGTGGGATATCAGGGCTGAATAAAAGCCGTGGTCAAAAGCAAAACCAGTGTGGTTGAACTGTTGTGAGTAAAGCAAAGATCTGATAAAAAGCCAGATAACAAAAGTCATTTGTTATCTGGCCAGAAAGAAAAAAAACAGCCACAACACAAGAAAACAGTAAGCTGAGTTCTAGCTAAATCTCTTGAAATATGAGTTCTTKTTGAGCTGTGTTGCTGGGCAGTCCCAGTCCTGTGGCTTATTCTAGCAACAGAACCAATAATGTTTTTGCAAGAAGAACTGTTACAGTAAAAAATTACATTTAATATCAGTTTAAAACTTCAGCATGATATCTACACCGGGCTGTACTTTTGCAATTTACTGTGCCTGGATACAAAGGGATTTTTTTGGTGGCATCTGTTGATGGCAAGATTTACTTGAGACTGAAAGAAAAATCATTATGATGTAAATTCAAGAAGAAAATTGAACTAGTGTGTCTATTACTTAGATATTGCTGCTACAGCTGTCTGTGGARCCCCAAGGCATCAGAGCTCTGCCATTAGCTTTCTAATAAAATATAAACCTAGGAGGAAAAGCCTGTTTTATAACCCTCTTAATGCGCTGCCTGTTTTTTAAAATGCAAGTAAAGAGAAAATGGTGGTTTCAAAGTGAAAGTGGTAGTTCAAAATGAACTGAGAATGGTAGTTAAAACTTGTCTGTGCTAAAATTTGAATTAAAAAGTCGCAGAGCCAAACAATTAAAAAAGGTTTATAAGATACATGAATATGTGTAAGTAGTGGATTTTGGTCTTAAAAATTTGGATTTTGCTTAAAAGTTTACTTTACAGGATAGAGTCATAAAACAGTAATTTCCTYCTCACTGGCAAACACATTGTCAGGGTTTAGAGTGATCCATATTCAATTACTCCCTGAGCTTATAATAGCTGCAATGTTTGTATTTAAGTATTATGATCTGCCTCTGAGGCTGGGTAACTGAGGCTCTTGTTAATAGATCCCTTGGAGTGAATTAGAGCRAAACAATACTGAATGACAAGTGTATATATGAGGCAGACTTATTTTAAAACAATTTAATTGCAGCAGAAAGAATGAATGTAGCCATTTTAGTTATTTTCTATGAAAATATAAAAATATATGCTGAAAATTCAGGTTCTAAGACACCATTCATTGGTCTCAAATATCACATAAATCAATGAAATGCAGTAAGAAGTTAGTTCRCATCATAATGGCCCCAAGGTACTGCCTTCCTGTTAAGAAATGTGCAAATAAAGCTGTAGGAAGTGACAAACCTCACTTAATCACATTTCTATACTTCTACTACATACTCCATCAAATATAACTGCACTACAAAAGTAGAAGCTTTTGTCTTAATATTTGACAAGACTCTGACCAGGGAGTTTATCTGTCCTTTTGATCTAGAGTCATATTAACCGTGTCATCATTTTYACCATGTGAATTTTCTCTTAGTAGTAAATCTTTTCACCATAACTAATATTTTCCTAGTAACTAACCTAAAGTGTCCTGTCCAGAATGCTGTGTACATGGCAAGTACAGCTTGCCACATTGGAACAGTGCTGTCCTTGCCTAATATTGAAAACACACTTGTTCCCCTCTCCCTCTGTAGTAATTAGGCACTGAATAATGTAAAGAAAAACAAGATGACAACACATAAACTTCAGAGGGCTCTTGCATCATTTTCTAAACCACCTTTGTGCCAGCATTTAATTTTTATCCCACAACTCCCAAACCTCCTTCACATAATCCCCTTCCTTTACTGCTGGTCTGGGCAGCACCACAGAGGGGTGATCAGAGAACCAGGCTCTCCAAGTACATGCAGTGCATGCACAGGACAAAATGATGGTCCCAGCTCTCAAGAGTTTACAGCACAAGTTCACACAGAGCTTGGATTCATATCTTGGGCAAGRCAGACATGAATCCCCATGGAGATCCCCTTATGCTTGAACGTATCAACTTTCTAAAGCCAAAGGCTAAAACACAAATGCGAGTTTAAGTCATAGATATAAAAAATGGCGTTAAAAGAATAGGCTAGGAGAACTGATTAAAGCAGAGTTTGTGGAGCATATCAAAAGCAAAGAAAGCACTTAGGCTGCCCACATTGTTTAAGCCAAAAGACATTTTTATATCCTACTTCCAAAAATGGCTACCAGCAGATACATAGAAAAAGAAAGAGCAAGATAGATACACTTTTTTGAACRAAAGTGAGTACAGTTCTTGTACAAAAGAGGATAAATACTATAAAAGGACAGCTAGGATAAGAACCTTACCTGTAAAAATCAGTARGAAAAAACATGTCCTGCTAGACAGAAGCTGCAAAGTTCAGATGAAGGCTGAATATGGGATGCCCGAGAAAAAGGTGACATTCAGCTTTGTGTTCCTTTAGTTATGCTGTGGTAAAGAACATAATGGAAGAATGGTTTTAGGGAAAACTGGCTTGGTAGCCCTAGATTCCAAAAGAATACATCAATTAAGTTACAGRGGTCTGTCAGCCCATTGTCTCAGTCAGAATCTTCTGTGATTCCTCAAAGAAAAGCCAGAAAGAAGCAAAGGGAATCCCTCAAGGAGAGTGGAAAWCACAGCAGAGCAGATCATAGGATAGAAGGCAGGGATGCAGACAAAAGGGGCACAGAATGAGCAGCAGGCAATAGGAAGCCTAAGTGAGGTCCTGTAAGGAGTCCTTCAAGTGAGGGTCACTRAAACCATGGGAAGAGTGGTGGGTGTCCCAAGGCCAGTCACACTCACCCAGCAGGKCAGTGGCTGAGGTCAGCCACACAGGAAGGGAAAGGCAGAGGCAAGGCAAAAAAGGAGGCAAAGGAAGGGAACTAGGAAAAAATAAGATTAATGAACGAAACACAACCTGATTTTCCTTAAAAACAATTAAAGGCTGATGAGAATAATAAAATGGGGAAAATATCTAATGACCATGTGACCTAATTTTGTTTAAAGACATATCAGCAAGCACTGATCATACAATAAGTGATTCATTAGGGCAGTATGAAGTACAGGTACCATGACTTTCATGTGAACATAGCCCATGAACTGCACTGCAGGATGGTTTCCCCTCACTGCTTCAGCTTCTCTGATCAAACTAATTTTGATCTTCTCCAGCACAGTTGTATTTSAGCAGGTGAACTTTTCTCTTTTTCAAGGACAGTTTATAAAAGTGACCTGAGTGGAGACCATACGAGGATTCCCAGCTTTTCTGTGGATTTCAGAGCCTAAGAGCTTCACATTGGCAGCTTACTATGTGCCTGCAAAGAAACCTGCCTCTCTCTGTGAGAAACATTCTCCCTAACCCTTAGCTGGTCTCCTGCTAGTTTTCATTATTTCACAAATAATTAGACGAAAATTTAAGTAATTAGATTATGGTTTAGCATTTCAGCCCAAACCAGTAATTATAGACCCCCAACCTAGTTAGAGAACCTTTGTTCTTTCTGACACAAATTAGTAGAGGCCAACATTTATTGAGGGCTTTGTGTTTTTACAGCATGCCTAGATTAGAAGAGCTGAGCCAGGCAGGAACATGTTTTCTGTCACTTGATTAAGAGGGGAAAAAGAAAGGACTTGAACTACTGCAGCACAGCTTTAACAGACTCCCTTGCTGATGGAGTTCTCAGTTCTCCATTTTGACTCCCTTTCACAGATAARGCTTCCCACTGCTACTGTTGCTACTATCAAATTCATATTCAAACCCAAATGCTCCATCTCACAGCATGAAAGCTGAGTGCAATGATTCTCTGGCTTGGTGCCTCTGAAAATAACTCCACTGCACTGGTTAAAATAATAATGAAGAAGGAAGCAGAAATGAAAATTAACGGCATGAACTCTTCAATTTTTCTTTGGAAGTCTGGGAGTTTATCAACAAAGTTTACTTGACTCCTGTAGAGAGAGGGGTAAGAATTTGTGCTTACATGAAGACTTTTATAATCTATCTGTATAGATATGATCCATTAGAAAGGAGGAAAATACAACTTACTATGCAATCATTTGTGGTTCAGCTCAGATTACAGCCTGACACACTGGTAGTGTAAGTGTGGCAAACCCTCACTGTTTTGTTTGTTGAGTCTGTCCTACTTGCAGCTCAACACCTCACTCCTGAGATCTAGAGACTACATCTGTTTGGATATAAATTCACAAAGACCTTATTACTCACCTGTGAAGAAAAGACTTGGTATAAGGCATCACTCAACGTACATGCAAAAAATTTCCCATGTTCTGCAACCGTAATTAGGACCAAAAGAGAGAAGCTGCAGTGCAGAAACCTTTTACATACAAACTTCAAGAGCCCTGAATGCAGCCCCCAGGGATGACTGGCATGGCTATGGGGTGTCTTGGGTACTCCCAAGGGACAGTAACCAGACCCAGGAGCTGCTTCCAGTCAGGGTCCAGCAGGAGACTGGCAACCCAGGGATGACTGCCTGGTCCCAGCCCTGGGTGCCAGCCTGTCCCCAGCCCCATGGAAAAAGCCCTGAACATGACTGTAAAACTGTGCAAATGGATCATCTGGATTTATAGCAAAACTAGATTTTATCCACAAGTTTCCAACAAAATTGGATAAGTTTCATACTGAAAGGTGATTTCTAACAGCAGAGCTTTCAAGTAGATCTGCTTTCTTGCACACCCTCTGAGAGCCCTATTAGACTCTTCCACTCTGCAGCCCTTGCTTTTTACTACATGCTGGGCTTTTTGTTTTATTGAGGATTTTTTTCAGCAGTTTTACTGCTGAAAAATAGGGAAGGTTTGTCATGCTGGTTTGTCACTTCATGATCCATTAAATTGCCTTCTCAAACTGAGAGATGCTCTGTAGGTTTCCTCAACATCTTTCATAAAATAACATCTCACTCAGCTTGTTACAGACAAATATGCCATGATTACATCTAATACTGGGCTAACAGCAGGTGGGGTAGACTTTGGCTTTAGAAAGGTACTCAGTTGTTAAACTTTATATCCCCCAAAAAAGTGAGAAATTCCTTTCTTAGTGAGAGAGAAAACAGATTTCTGGATAATGTTACAGATTTTTTCCAGTTATTTGTTTTAAAGTGCAATTAAATTATGWWTAGAAACTAAGAAGGAACCAACAAGGTAACTGATATAAATCAACAAAATAGAGAGATTTCATCTCTGTATTAGCCTATTATATTCAGGCAATACACATCTATATATATCTATATCTATAGATATATATAGAGAGAGGCAGAGAGGGTTTTTACCACCATTCTTAGAGTACTCTGTGAAGGGATAGGACCCATAATTGAGACCAGTCTTAAGAGGCTTCCCTGGGGCTCCTTTGTATCAATATTTTTGGTTGAAACATATTGTAATTCCCCCCCCAGCCCCTTTTTACATTTCACACAGCTGAGTTAAGAGAGAGAAAAGAAAAGGAAGGTTCATTTTGTCATCTCAGGAAAGAGTGTGGCTGAGGGGTACATGGTCACCCTGTGTCCAGTGGTGATTGATAACTCCCAGTACATTGCATTCCTTTTGCTTTGACTTTTCTCCCTGGATTGAGGGCGACAGCAGGATGCTGAGGCCAGCCTCAAATTTTGATATGTCCCATTTTCATGAATCAATTCCAGCCTTGTATAAGGTGGAAAAAATGCTCTTACATGTTAAAGAACAGGTACAGAAGAGAGCAAGGCARGGATTTACATACCCACCTCAGCATGGGGCTGCCCTGGTTTCTTCAGAGACAGCAGTGTGGTGGTGCAGGAGGAGCAGGGCTGCCTCCTGGGCCACACAGCAACTGCAGGAGCAAAAAGCAGTGGCAGAGCTTGCTTTGGCTCTAACATCCTTGGTGCCCCAACACAGTCATTCTACCAGCTGTCTCAGGGAGGGCTGAGTCACTGGATGCAGATATGCACAATGCACAATGGCACTTCCTGCAGGAGTGTAATCCTGGGTTGGCTGTGATAGTCATCAAGCTTCTAGCACCCTTCTACCTTCATTTCTCAAAGAGAAAAAAACCCTTTCATGAGATTAAAAAAAATGATACTGAGATGAGGGTATGATAGCTAAACATCCTCATGTGCTCATTCCTGAAGCAACAAAAAGCAGGGTCTCCTCTCCCTCTGCCAGGGGAAGAGTAATTCTTCCACAAGATGTACTTTTGGGAGAAATGAAGGTCCAATAGGTCTGCCAGTGAYTTCTCCTTAACCCACACAGTATGTTATTATTATCATTCARTYACCYCAAATCCATTTTCACTCTRCWTAAAAAGGAGAAATGAAGATTTTAAGTTTGTACAGTATGCAAAGAAGTCAGGTATTCAAGCATCTGTAGCAACAGTCTGCCTAGGCTGGGGTACAGCAGCTCAAACTTTGCCTCTTTTACAAGTTGGCAGTGATGGACTCAGCAAAGAGGAGTTTTGGTCTTGAAGAATGCTGAGATCATCTTGCTAAATTATCTCAATTTAGACCCAAGTGCCAGACAGATGCTGCCTGGTAGAGGCTGACACCAGTCTGGGTGTGCAGCCCCTGACAGGAGTGTGAGAGCCAGAGGTGTCGAGTAGGAGAAACCCAAGAGCTGATAATATCTCTTTCAGCAGTAAAGCAAATTTTGCTGAGTAGGTGTATTGGGTTTGGTTGACCTGTTCACTTTCCCTTAGAATTTCTCACAGTGCTGTGCTTTGCACTGGTAGCTGGGAAGGTGTTGATACTGTCCCCATCAAGGGGCTGGGGATGGGCAAGATGCTGGGAGGGGACACAACTGKGAGAGCTGACCGGAATTAACCAAAGGGATATTCCACACCACAGGGCATCAGCACAGYATGAAAGCTAAGGAAAGGAGGAGGAGCAGGGTGAATGACTTTTGCTATTTACAATGTTTGCCTTCTGGAGCATCCACTCCACCTGCWGAAGCCCTGCTTCCTGGGAAGTGGCTGTACATCTCTTGCAGATGGGAAGTAGAGAATAACTTACTTCTTTTCCTCTTTACTTATGCACTCTCATACTTTCATTTCTGCTTTAGTAAACTGCCTTATCTCAATCTACGAGTTGTTTCCCATCTTATTCTCTCTCCCAGCTGGGAAGGGGAGCAGTGGGGTGGCTTGATGGACACCTGGAACCCAGCCAAGGTCAGCCACCACAGTGTGCACAACAACACATAACTGTATATGATTGACAGTCAATCATTTTATAYTATAGAAGACCAGTCCAACTTTTTCACAGAGGGGATTTCTAGCATACCTCTCTAAGGTGTGTGAAGATACTTCTCTTGCATGGTGATGCCCCCCAAGGATACCCTTCAAGGCTGGGTGAAAGCGATTGCCCAAGGCCATTGGAATGGGTGAGTAACATCAATATATATTTTATAAGCTAGCTCTGATATTATTAATAGGAAGTGCATTATATTTTTAGTTTTGTTGTATATTAAATAATTCTGATTAAAGCATTTTGCCTTTTTGACCTTTTGTCCTTTTCCATTTTCAATTTTTGTATTTTTACATTTTTACCTAATCATTAACAATTTAAAAAACCCATTCATTTTATTAATATTGAATCYCTGGTTTGCCATCCTTCATCCTGCAGGACAAACTTGGATAGAGGTTCTATTTAACCTGTACAATTCTTTAGACATAAACTAATGACCARGTCTGGGGACAGGACTGGATGCAGCTGCRCCTCAACYCCTCTCTGAGRAGGAGTTTAGAAAGYATGATGATACATCCTGCACCTTGTSACTCAGCAAGAGGGTCTCCCTGATACACTTTTCCTGAAGTTCCCATTCAGTTGTGTGACAGYATCCAGAGTAAAGGCTGTGGGTGGCTGTTGTCCCTGCTCTGAAATGGCTTCACAGRCACCGAGAAGGGTGGAATGGGGGATTGCCAGTTCTGGGGAATTGCTGGGCTTTCCAAATAACCTGCAAAGCCTCCAGGCCTCCAAATCYTCCTCTCCCTTCTCCTTCAAGGCACCAAGAATATGAAGTATAAGCACAAATCACAGCACCTCTCTGTGCCCTGGGTTTCCACATCCCCAGAGGAGGGGATTAAATGAAATGTTTGAATTGTCTCCACAGAGACAGGAGATMTAACCCAGCTGATTTTGGACACCTGACTGAATGATACAAACTATGGCCATGAACTATGTCATCCAGCTCCCAAAACTGGCTCTTTCCTCTTGGGCCATCTGAATCCCAAATTGTCCAACACAGATGCAGGAGACTGTTTACAGGGGCAGATTGCAACTCCTGCTTCAGGTCTCAGGAAAATTCAGAGTGGCTTCTTCATGARAAGACATTAATTAAATCTCTCTGTTTTAATTTAAAAAAAATCAGAATGTGTTATTTTTCTCCTTTACTAATTTACTAATCTCTCCCAGATTGTTTGCCTTGGTGTTTCTGGTAATTGGCTTTTGCCAAGTGTTTTTCCCCCCACACATTATGGAGCAGAGGGAGGTAATGCTCTTCAGACACTGATTCCACTCTGCCTGCCTGCCTGCCTTCCTTCCTGTAGGTGTGAAGGTTGTTTTCACAGCCAACACTGAGCACACAGGCTTCCCGACACAATCCTAACCAGAAAGGCTGGAAATGCACAATACTTCCTGTAGGAGCCTTGCCTCCCACCCCAATGAACAGAGCAGGGGAAAGCATGTGTGAGCTGCATTCACTCTGGTGTTCCCTCAGACTGTCTCATGAGTGCATAGTGCCTTCTGGTGCATAACACCTCAGCTGCACTTCAGCCAAAAATTCTGCAGGGGCTCAAGTTGGTTGTCAGGTTAAGCCTGCTTAAGCCTGCCTCCAGCAATCCCCAGTCTTTGCATTTTCATGTTGAAGACTGGATTAAAAAAAAAACAAACCCATGAAGACAAGAGGTAGGCTCATGATCAAAACTGGMTATTAATAACCACAAAGCAAGCTATTGTTTCAGTGAAAAAGCAGTGTTCTCAAGGCATAATGTATTCAACCTAAGTATGACAACAAAGCCTTGTCTGTTCCTCTAGTAGCAGTTCTGAAAGCTGTCTGCAGTCTCTAGATGGCACTATGACTCTTCATAATGATTAATCTAAAATGACCAACCCTTGTAAAAAAGTGCATTGCCARTTGAGTAAGAAGTCACAGCTGCCAAGTGACTATCTTCCATCCTTTAGATATCAGACATGTAATAATAGCTGTGTTTATAGTGCCTRTTTACTGCTTAGGTCACAGCACAAGCTTGTGCTTCATAAAATACCTCCCTCAGTGTGTTCATAGTTAGYACCACACATACAGCCAGCTGGTCCTGTTTTASTTAYATGTTCTTTCTTAAGTAATCTGAATTATCCAATTAGGGATTYCCTTCCCTGCYATTCAGTCCCTTTACTCTGGATGTAGCAGTASCTATGGCCAGGTTGTTATGTCTGATTAGAAGCACATAACTGAAGAGTTAATCAGCTGTTCACAATTGCAGGGTATCAGTGTGTTCAGTCAGTGCTAGTGAATTTACTGCTAGCCATCCTATTACCAAAGGAATGGAGAGATATATTATCCAAAGTCTTAACTCAATAGAGATAACACTTTTTCCTGCTTCCAGATTGGAAAGAAATATAATTTAAAAGTTTTCAAATATAAATCAACTTTCCAATTCACATTAMTATTCAGAATAGCTACTTGCAGAAACACAAGTGTAGGTGGCAGGGGATGAACAAACCAAAAKCAGGTTCAAGATCACAGGGATCTTTTGTATTATCAGAGACTGGCATTTAGTCACCTCCTGATTCATAATGATAAAAGCCTCTAACATGTTTTCCTTAATGGAAAGCAGCATGATAGCTGTCATGATGAAAGATCAGGCTTAACATTTTGTATGAGCATTCTGTGTATTTGGGCTACAGTTGGATATTGTCTGTGAGAGAACTACAGAATTAGGATGAGAGAAGCATAGTTTTCACAAAGAAGCTTAAGCTGTTCCAACCCACTGAGAAGTCCAGTGCATTGTATAATCCTTTCTTACTTGTAGTAAATACTTTAAAATTGACCACAAATGTGTTATCATTATGTGAGACCACACTATGTTTCAAAAGGAGATATAAATAAATGTTAAAATGAAGACATAACAGTTGGAATAAAATKATCAAGTGAAAATGACAGATCTATTTGTGGCCACACCAAAGAGGCCTAAGATGTTTTATTCTCACCTCTGGGATGCAAAGGTATGCATCTTTCCTAAACTCAAGTAAAATGTTTCAGATTTGCACAAAGATGATTTCACTGCTATAAACACAAGAAGCCTAAGCCAAGGCCACAGGGCCTAAGACAGTAAATTGGTTCCATTTCTGTCCTACAGAGTGGATGCAGGTTGTATTCAGACTAGGTGTTAGTGATTTCATAGCACAGCCACCAACRAAGATGGCAAGAGGACTGGGAGAGWTAATGATTACCACTGAATTCCAYTGAGYCCTAGAYAGATCACTCCATGTAGCAAATTACTTTATAATGTCCATCAGGGACCAGAGAGCATTRTGGTGTAAGATGATCCACACAAATATTGCAAATAAATAATGCTGGCTCATAATTTTGTATCTCAGATCGCAGTGGGAAAACAAGACACAACTGTAAGATACAATTAATAAATTCTTGAATAGGTGCAGTGAGGAAACTTCAAACTTTTTAGCTTTAAGTTGGTTTTCAAGTGCTACGTTTTACTTTTCTAATACCCCCAATGATTCCTCCAAGATTATTTGCCTGTTTTGGACAATTTTCATGGCAGCAAGGAACTTTACCAGAACAGCCAAGCAGTGCCCTGCCCTCAGAAGTGGGCTCAAACATTCCCAGAAGCAAGCTCATGTTACCTGGTGCCGGTGCAAGGTGGGGGAGGAGCGATGGCCATTTGGGGTCCTATTCTGCAGGATGGAAATGATCAGGCTCCAGTTGCTGCTGGTGCAGTGTGTACCTCTGGCAGGCTTGGACTGTGGCCCCAAACAGCCTAGAGAGGAATGTTTTACATCAGCAGGTGTATTTTGTTGTTGTTGTTATTGTGTAAACATGCTGCTATACAAGCAGCAGC
>CADDXX010000029.1:1044632-1133481 GCA_902810485.1 Alauda arvensis | reverse complement strand
TATTGGTTTTGTTCGTACCAGAAAGCTACAACAGATGACTTCCCAGTAAGGTCTACCTGCTTCTCATTCTCAAATACCATTTACTTACAGATTTAATGCCTTTGTAACACTCCTGATTCCAGAACACCAACTCACGTCTGTCTTCTTGCTGTATTACAAAAAGCACAACCAAAGCTTGTTCTATGCCAAGATGAGGACTATATTTTATCTATACAAACAAAAGTAACATTCAAAGACAATTCACAAGTCTGGCTTCCAAATCAGTGGAAAACATAAAAGGTCAACATGAAAAAGTTGTTTTGAGGAAGATTTGAAGGGGGAAGCCTTATTTCTCATGTATTTGTGCCACGAAGTTCCACTTTTGACTGCAACCCACMTGTTTAAGGGGATACAGATTTTGATTCAAAACTTTTTATTTAAAGCATTCAGATTTATGATTCTTTCATGATTTTGACTGAAAAAAAAGCSCCAACATAAACTCTTTTATTTCAACTCAAAGATTTTGAAAAGGATTTTTTTTCCCCGAGGTTTCAGATTTAAATATTTCAAACTTTGCTCTGAAAAACAATAATTATTTAATCCTTGCCCTGCTTAACAGTAAAATATATCAACTTTTGGCTGATTTTCCTACTGAAAATTCAATTTTTAAATGCCCCAATTTACACTGTAATGTTCTTCTTTCTTTTTTTTTTGCATATGCCTCATCACACACCCCAACCACAGAGACAGTTAAATACCTTCTTTGAGAAGCTTCTGTGATACCTGCCCGATGTTAGAAATCACTACTTACAGTTTGGTTGTCCAGGGGAAGTTATGTTGGCTTTCCTCATGCAAAGTGAGACTGGGGGTTTACACAGAGAGCAACCTTTGTGTACCAGTTAGGATAATTTGGATAGGGTTGCAGTAATCTCTTCTAGCTGACAGCAGAGCATTGGCAATGTTTGCCCTAGCCATCTGATTAAGCAYTCCTGTGCTTCTGAACATGGGGCCTGAATATTTTCCTCCTTTTTCTGATTGTTCACTTTCAAGTAATTTAGATTTGTTACAATGGAATATTTGTTATTAATTCAACTACTGATATATTTCCCTAAGGGAAAAATTTTTGCATTTTATTTTGTCAGGACATTCTTCATAGGCCCAGGCTATGTAAAACTTCTAAAATCAAGGAATTTAGTACAAGCTTTCATCATTTTAACTTGGAATTTCCYGGGGGCTTCCCTTGGCTTTTACTTGAATCTCATTTTTAATGTCTTTGCTTATGATATAAAGGGGTTAGTTCAATGCAAGTAGGTACTGCCAGTCAACAGTTTCTCTTGTACTTCCAGCCTATTTGCTGTGCCCTGAGAGTCTCAGCAATTACTCTTGGTTCTTTTTCTGTCCATAGGCCTCCTTGTTTATCTGTAAGAGGTCCTGTACAAGTWCAAATCTTGATCAATGTTATTGAATCACCACTGCCTTTTGCTGCAGTTTCCTTGTTATTCAGTTTCCTTTGCCTTCAGTTTCCTTGTTATTCAAATGCTTCTGATGCATTTTGTGTCTCGTTCTTTGTTTTGCATCAATCTTTTAAAATCTCTATTACAGGTGTTCACAGAAAAACAAGGCTCACCTTTGCTTGTTTACTTTCTTAATATAGATGTTACATTTATTCATTTGAAAGTAAACACAACAAAACACCCAAGCCATTAGCGTAGTGATGTTTCTCACATAACAATTAAAGGGAGTTAGAATATGCTTGTGCAAGTCCAGCTTTTTGAAACTGGAGCTCTGCTCTCCAGTATCACTTGAAATTTTTTTTACTAGCTGGTTGCCATTAGCTTAGTGCTGTCTGGCATTTTGTTCCTTCCATCTGCTTTTTAGTGCTGCTGTATTGCAGGCGAGGTTGTGTTTGGTGTCAGCTCCTTTGCGCTTTGGCATTTCAAACGTGAGCCTCAGTCTGCTGAAGGACTCATCCAGAGCACATGGGCTGACCCTGAGCTCAGTGTGGCTCTTGCTTCTTGCTCTGAATATGCATGCTCCTGACTGAGCATGAGTCCTGCCCGCTTTCTGGTGGAGTCCAGCATTAGCAGAAGCAGTAATCACATCCCAGGTGTAGCCCCCAGGTAGGATATTACTATTTTGCACTCTGATATTGAAGTATTAAGTCATAAATATGTACAAGGATGTTTATCAGTTCCTGACYTTTACTTCAAGACTTCAGAGATTTGCAGAAACACAAGGGAATACTGTTTGATCAAATAGTRTATCTTGCTCTTAAAGAGGGAACAGTCAAAAAATGGTTGTTTTTTTTTTTTTTTTTAATGATTCTGTACTGCTGTGTGAAATACTGCTGAAGTAGCAGCCAGATATTGCTTTGCTTTCTGGKCTGTTACTTCAAATCACTTAGAGAAAATATCAGCTTTGGTTGTATCAATAAATAGATGAAAGGTCTTGTGACTGCCAAATTTGGCAATCTGTAATTTAGGCAWAAGATCTCTACCAATACAGACATCCAGTTGAAATGTTAGTCTCTGCTAAATGGAGAGGGAAATTRAATTTTTCTTTTATTCCACTGCAAGTCAGGAGGTGATCTGTGGTATTAAAATAATGGTGCAAACTTGCATAAATTAAGGGGCTCAAGGCCTAAAACCGTTGTTCTCAGTAATTTTCTGCCGTTACAAGGTAATTATTATTTTACTTTTAACAACTTTCATAATTTTAAGCCTATTATAGACAGCTACAATTGAGTGCCACCCATATACTAGTCAATTCCATACATTTTCTATTACTTAWTTATAAATATTTTTATTTCTGAATAATATTTACTATGTAGTTAAAGTACAGAAACTGTGGAATAGTATTGTTTCCAGTTGCAGTAAGGACAAAAATCAAAGGCTCTGTTTAAATGGACTATTCAGACTGCAGCATATTCTGGATATGTTAATACAGGGTGTTCAGGAGGAAAATCACTAATTTTTGTGCAGAGACAGCTTCTGTCTCAGGTTTCAAATCAAGCTCTGTTTTGTATGCAAAACCTCTTTTGAGCAATCACAGTATTTCCTTAGAGAAGTGAAAAATTATGCATCAAACTGAGGATGCTGGCTAGAAAAACTAAAATGCTATTCTTAAACCATTTTTAGCAAATTATTTAGTGCTCATTTTGCTTTGTAGGCACAGGATTYAACAACACATGACTGAAAATAAGGAGCTGAAATTAGGAATCTTTCTGATTTCTCAAGCTAAGCACTCCTGCCCRTTCTAAAGTGAGTTATTTATATGGTTCATAATGCCTTTGACCTCTGTACCCCTACCCAGCATTTTAGATCTGTTCTTTGTACTTAAGAATCTGACTACCACACATAACCTTGCTTGTGTACCCAAGGTCAAAATAATTCCATCTGTCAGTCTTGAATTCCATAAATTATATCACCCTTACGCTCTGAGGCAAAGAAAAAGCTTCCAGGCAGTGTTACTGGTTAATTAATTCAGCCCTTGCATGTGTTACACATGGGTCATCTTGCCATACACTACTCAGGCAAAACAGTGATTGGAAGAACAGCCACAGCTTCTTCTTGGAAATTTCTCTGACAAGCTTGGGGCACAAAGCCAGTGCTTTTCAGAAGATTTCCTCTTTATGTCAGTGTTTTAGCATGACACTTTCCTAACAGCCCTGTTCTGTCAACTTCAAAAATTGGTGTCCTAACCTTTCCCCAGTTGCCCAGAATGACTTCATAGGCTGACCATGATTATGTGTTCTAGATCAGCAAGGAGAAGTTGGAGATTTCTGGTCCAATATGCAGCATTTTTTTTTTTCATCTGGCTTATCAGGCTGCCCWCTGCAGACAAACACTAACTCCAGAAATAAATTCTAGTTCAGATAGAGAAAAACAGAGAAATATGGCAGAAAACCATTTCTACAATCACACAAGGGTTTTCAAGACTTTACATAACTTACCCTTGCTTTTTAATAGAACATGTTCAATTATAGTACAAAAAAAATAATGCAGATTGATGTTGGGGAATGTGCTGAGAGAAAGCAAGCAGTTACATGTGCAAGTGTGGCTCAGAATTGCCCCCTATTTTTGTTTTTGGAATGGAAGTGCCAAACCATCATCTTTCTGGCACCATTCAGGATCAGACCTAAGTTTTGCTTATGTCTCATATCTGTGTATTGGTTGAGGAACAGCTCAGTGACAGAGATAGTGGGCAGCCCTTGGCATCAGAAGGAGTTCCCTAACAGTTTAACTCTGCACTGSACTAAAGCACACAAATCCTGCTCAAGCAGTTTATGTGTCAGACTAATTGCTTGAGCTTGATTTGGCATGGCCAAGCCCAATAGTAAAATGTCCTCAATAAAGGACCATTTGGACTCTCTATTCCCTGTTTTGGGACTCACTGTATTGGGACAACCATTACAGTTGTTGCCAAAACCCAGAGGATGAAGCCTTTGAAGAGTCTGTCATAAATGCTTAGTCAGCTCAGAGTTGGGCTACAGAAGTAAAACATTCCTCAACGCTTAGAACGAAAACTTTTTACAACTCAAACTTTAAAACTTCTTTTCCAAGGAGGAACAAAAGATCCAAAAAGAGACAATACACAGCATTAATAAAATTGGAGATTATATCTCTTACCATTGATGAGCAGGTAATTTTTTCTACCAATCTTCTGTAAATTCAAGCATTTAAATTTTTGGAAGGAACTGCTTCCAGTAAGTAAGCAGTGGCTGGAATGAATGAGGATTAGATGATTTCACTTGTGAGTTCTTCTTTTCTTAAGTTGTATTGGTTGCAAAGGGTTGTTGTTGCAAAAGGCTGGTGAGTTTTCTGTGTGTTTAACACACCAGTTCTCCCCCAGCATCCCCCTTTGGACCATGCAGGATTCTTACTGCAGCCATGCTGAGGGTCCCATTGCAAGGGYCATACTTACAGACAGCCCTTCTGCATTGCTGAAACCTGGAAACAAATGGGGGAAGAAGATCTGTTGGCTGAGCCCCTGAATCAAAAAAACAAAGCAAAGAATCAGAGCATGGCCTTGGTTACATGCTAGACCATGAAATGTTATTTCAACATGAAGCACAGATCTGCAGGGTCAGTTATGATCAAGTCAGAGAGGTTCACACACAACTAGAACCATGAACATTCTAATACTTGGATGTTTCCTTACCCCAAGAAACATCAACTATAGCTCACTGAAGTTTATCATCCCAGTGCAAACATTTTAAAAATACAGATTTTGATCAGTAATTATCATTGCCTGCAGCTCTAACATTCAACATCAGAATAAATGGTAACCCTTGAGAGATGGAGCTGCTGATGCAGCTGACGCATTCTATGTCTAAATGAAACATGATCTCCCTAAGGCTAAAGGTTGTTTTAAAATTATTTACCTAAAGATTGATGGTATCCATGGGCTTATTTCATTACTTCATTACTTATTTTGTTAAGATTTCCCATCTCTTACCAGCCTCTCTAAGARTGGTTTAACTTTACATTGCCTCTCTGGTTAGCACTTTATTTTTCCACTGAGAATCCCTGCATAAGCATGAAAAACATGCACTTTCTGCATAAGCAACAGAGTGGTAGGAAAAAAAAAGCTAAGTTACACTTTTATATGTTTATATGGGAGGTGCCATTTTTCTAAGTTGTCAGCCACGTTAAACAAAGTATTCACAATCTGGTTTTGAATTTTACTTTTTGTAACTAAAACTCACTGGAAGAACTTATATGTCCAGTATGAATCAGTATAGGACTGATATACTTGTTATTAATATATATTTTTTCCCTGTTGGCACTGTCTGAACTTTGATTTTATCATTGGTATGTAGATTCTAATAAAAAAAAAATAGTATAATGAGTGCTTTTTATATATTACCAATGGACAGGGACAAACTTAACTTGCATTATTTTATTCTTAAGCATATTTGGGTGTGTTCTTCAGCGAAAGAGCAAATTTTCAGTACTCTTATACCACAAAATAAATTTGTTTGYTTATTAGTAGCAGTCATTAGGCTATTTGAATGTTCCTGTTCAATGTGGTRTATTTAAACTTTGAGAACAATAGATTGACTGCAAATATTTGATTTTTCATGGGATCTATMATTTAAAAATAATATTAGAGCAAAACAGCATTTAAAAACCCAAAACCAAACCAAAAACCAAACCMAAAACTTGATACAGTRGTTGAYTACAAAGAGTTGCCTAWTTKTTTTGTCTGAAAACTCTTTCCCCTTCCACTTTTTTTAAGGAAGAGAATGATTTTAGAATGAAGGAAAGATTTTTGCTGTGAGTTGCATGGAAGTCAAGAATAAAAGATCTAGAAGTAAACTTTTCTGAATCAAAAAACAAAGGACAAAATGAGTTCTTTAAAAGAAGTTCACTGATAAGTAGTGATGTGCTAACAGAGAAAATCCAGCAAGATGTTGGGGTGAGGTGGTGGTAGGGACATCTTCATTTGGGTAACAGTGATCCAGCTCTCAAGAAACTGGTCTGAATCTGATCATACACATACATTTATTTAGAATAATTGTCTGTGTTCTCAACCCTAGCTGGATTTCTGTGCGTAGAAGTCTTTCCTTTGAAATTTATCTTATCAGCATTCGAGGCTGAGAATTTAACTACTTAATTGCATTGCACTGTTCTGTAMATTTACACTCACTGTCTGTTAAATAAATATTTACAGCCTGGGAGGAAGGCTCATAGCTAACTATGGTTGTATGTAACTAGTTACTTTAACCACTTTTGGTGATTTCTAAAGGGTAAAGCAGTGCTTGACAGTGACACATCAGTGTTTCTCTCTGGCAAGTTCTGCTGCTTTATTTGCAGTAAACAGGTTCTTGACAGCTGAGAATTGCTCTGAATATAATCCAGTTGAGTGCCCAAATGTATCCTTACCTTTAACTATGCAAATATCCCTGCTGGGTTCAACAGGTGCATATAGGACAAAATATATGCTACTCAGTGCTTTGGTGAATCATGACCAGAATGCACAAAACCTGCAGGATTGCATCACACAGGGCTTATTCCCATTGTCCTTGATACCCACACTGATGTTTATGGGGGTATCACTTTTAAGGCCATTACAGGCTGGAAAGCATRACAGCTTGGTCTATGAAAGTAAGCAATTTAAAATTTCAGAGTGTATATTGCATATTTGACACCAGGAATCATACCTAGACAAAGTGGAATCTACAGTGCAGAACAAGAATCCCAGACAGAAAATAACTTTGAAATGTAGAAGTACACACTTTCCAATTTGAACCTGTTTTGTTCTTCTTTTGGTGATCTTTACAGAACTAGCATAGCTAGAGAATTTCTTTTACTTGACAAAACAAAGGAAAAAAAAAAAAGAAGGAAAAAAGTAGCCATTGTTTAATAAGAGCATATATTACAGGTCTTACATGGTTATAGAACTTTGACAGAATAATTTCACTATTGAGTCAAAATATGGACTCTTTCTTCTGCTGGTACTCACAACTTTAAACCTGTGAAGAATACCATAGTGGGTAGGAACCTGCTAAAATAGTGACAAAACCAGCCAGTGACTCAAACTGAAAAGGATTTTAGGCTTTTGTGTCATGAAAAACACATAGGGCTAAAAGCAAAACTTTGATATGGCCAGGCTCATGCATCCCCTTTCCACAGCTGGAACAAGCACATTCCCCACAAACAGCCTATCTCTGGATCCATAGGATTCAATAAATAAAAAGTCAATCCCCATGGCTACAAACTACTTAATCTGAAGTACTTTTTATGGCTCTGCTTGGAAGACAAAAACATAATTACAGCCACCTCACTGATGTGAAATGTTTTTACATATGCCACTATTTGCAGAGCCATTCATACTGGCACAAGTGGGAGTCAGGACTTATTTTCATATTCAGTTGTAGGATAACAACAGCCTTCAGAAATTCTGCAAAATTAAAGGAGAGATTTGTTTGGTCCAGGCTATCCCTCAATTTTCCAATACCTTTTTCCAATCCCTTACATGCTCTGAGGGCCTCTACTGCTTACACATTTACCTTTCCTTTTCTCTTCGGGGCTTTTGCAAGAGTGCAGTAGGGAAATTTATGTGTTGGGGCAGATGGGAAGAGGCTGAGCAAGGTTTAGGCAGGAAAGAATAGAAGTGAAATTAGAGGAGGGATAAATCAGACTCCTCTTCCCTGCAGGTTTGACAGAGTTACTCCAAACCCTTTAAACAGCTCAGTTTACCTATATTTTAGAACTTCCTTTCAGCCACAGGTAGAATAACTAAAAAAATCTGAAATCCTTCCCCATTTTCTTGTATATTCAGAGATTCTGCTGTATGAAGTACAGCAGGGTGTAACTGGTGTTAGCACAGGAGTGGCAGAGAACTATTCTGCATCTCAGTTTCTATCTCTAAAACAGCAGTGCTGGCTCTTCTCTGTATCATAAGAACATCATGCCTATATATGCACTTTTACACCTGGATACTGCAGTGAAAACAGACCAAAGCTAGACCTTGTTCCATGTAAAACTGCAGTACATGGGGGGTAACCTGCTTCCTTCATGGACTGCAGGCTCTCCTTTTTACTCAATTTGAACAGCAGCTGCTGGCATGTCCCTGAAGCTTCTCCATCAACATGGAACACCGAGGCTTCTCCTGAGCAGCTGGGCTGTCTGCTCTAGGCAGGCAGTGCCCTAAATCCATCCCAGATTGCTTCTTCACCTCCTTGATTTGGTGGAACGTGGGGTGTATTAATCTTCAACTGACTATGTCTCACTTGCTCCTACCTCCTCCACSCTCTAAATTGTCTTTCTACTTAATATGCATGCAAAATTACAGGGAATTGATTTCCTCTGAATTCGAAATAATCTCTGCATTAACTTTGCTTTCTTAAAACCCTTCATTCTCAACTACAYCTTTTATGACCCAAATCTGAGTTTGAGGCTAGAGTTTGGGGTTTTTTGTTGGCTTTTTCTTGTTTGTATTTATATTGGTGGTCTTTTTGGGGTCTTTTTTGGGATTTTTTTTTTTTTAATTGGAAAGACTAGTATTTCTTTGTAAAAACAGCTGCAATAATGATACATTTATATCCTGAGGATGAGGCACATTTAAACTTCCAGAATTCCTCCACACCTGTATTTGTCCCAATTATAGAAAAAGCTCATGTTCTTAACCACAACATTCAGTTTTGTAATAGAAATCTGTAATTTGCAACACTTCCATGGTTTCACGTGCCAAAACAAGACTTCTTGCTGTCTTTGGAGTCCATTTAATGAACTTGGCTTTTGGTCTGTCTACCACTGGAGTTGAGTGTAAGAGTCTCTTTCAGGTCACAGCTTGTGTTTCTGCTTAGTGAACCTCCAGCTATTTCAAAAAGCCTTAATAACTGCTGAGAATTTTGATCATTTTCATGCATATTTTAAGTATTGAACTGCTACCCCTTCCCATCTGCTATTTACTTTCCTCTAGTTCAGGTGAGCATTGTTATTCCATCTAGGACTACTGCAGTGCAATGGAGGAATCCAAACACCAGAAATAATCAAAGTAAATGGTTTACTGATTACCAGTGGGATGCAGATTCCTTCTCACCATCTGGGAAAATAAATAGTGGCTTTTTTTTTTTAGGATGTTTGCAATGTAAGAGAAAATGCACAGTTTTATGGGTCACAGGAAATGTTAATCAGCCCTTGAAACATCAAATATTGGCTGCCTTCAGACACAGAACTTCAGTAATTAAAAACTTAGTTTATCAGTTCAAAAGGCAAAGCAGCATCACAAACAACTTCTACTGTATAACTGCATACTGTATCCCTGCTGCTATGACAGGCCATGCTTTTTCTGAGAAGCCATTTTAGAGCTGAAGCAAATAAAAGTAGTTTACCTCTGTCTGAATTCTTTGTCTCAAATATTTTAAAAATTACATTTTARAACACATTTACATGTGGTTTTTTTTTATTGTTGGTTGTGGGTTTTTTCCCTAACACCAAGAATAAAACACATTCTGATTTCATTATGAGAGTCCAGGAGCTGGGTGGGATTCCTGGTCTAGATCTGGAGCTCCTGTGCTTCAAGCCATTCAGCAAAGCAATTCCTATGAGCTTCAAGTACTCACCAAGGGTATTGTTTCTAGGCCATCAATTCAGTTCTATCATCACATCTAAAATTATGGTTAAAAACTGTTTTCCAAATGTCATGTGTGTGAGCTTTTAATTTAAGCTGAATGCTTGACTCTATTTCACCAGCTTGTTTTTCAGAAAAAGAAACAGAAGCAGAACCTTCTGCAGCACTCCTCCTCATTCATCCACAGAGTAATTTGCAGACATCCTTAATAAAGGAGCATGGAAATTAAAACCAATTAATTGCAAAGTAATTGAAAAGTCATTAAAGYGATCTTCACAACCTTATAAATGAAAGGTAATTATAAAATGGGCGTGTGACATATGTAATTAAATAGAATATAATGAAAAATTATGTTTGTTATTCCATGCAACTTTCAGACTAATTACTATGCCAGATTTGGGAGAATTGTAGTGATTAAAAAGGGAAAAGCAAACAAATAATGATTTCTTATAGAAAATATACCTTTCTTGATTGAAAAACCAAGAGTTTACTATAAAACCTCAGTTCTCATGAGTTGACTGAAATGCTCCWTCTTTTCTCCACCTGCTTCTTCTTCCATGCCTCTTGCACAAGAACATGGTGATTGTTCTGGCTATGAGCATTAAAAGGGTAAAYTGAATTTTATCTGTTCTGCAGAAGTATTAATAAGTTCTTTGGTCTRTTCTACATGCAGCCAGCTCCTTCCCATTGTCCTAACCTAAAAATCGCTTTTCACTCATTGCAGTGAATAAATTTGAAAAAAAAAAGAATTATTTGCATCACTTTCCTTGGTTGTGATGTTAAACTGGTTATAGGACAACAGTTGGGCATCTCCCCACTCCAAGGCTGTGTAGTTGACAGCTGCTGTACAATACTAACTGCTACCACAATCTGAACAGGGGTTTTAGGCTTGGAATAGAGGCTGGTTTTGAGTAYAGAAATGTTAATAAGCAATTAAACCAGGATATAAATGATTCTTTAAGCTGCCATGAAGACCCAGGAATAATTTTGTTACATCAACTGAAGAACTAGAGAAGGAGCAGAACAACACATACAGCTCTTTTAAGGTTGGTTTCCCTGCACAGCCTGTGTTAAATATGCTCATCAGCACTACTTGCTCTTTACAGCAACTCGCTGTCTCAGGCTGCATTTGATGGCTACTGGAACAGGCAGCTCCCAAACAATGCCCAGAAGAAACTAACCCTGTATTCTGAGCATGTATGGGCTGAATAATGACATCATCTCTGCACATGATGGGGAAAACAAGTTTGAAGGCAATATTCTGAGTGGARACCTTGGTAAGTGAAGGCTTTCCAGCAAAGAAAAGAGAAAACCCCCCCACAATTATCTGGCATGCAATGAAAGAACCTTAAATTCAYAATGACCTTAAAGCCTCAAATCTACAACAGCAGTCATGGACACTGAAAGCCTGTGCTTATCCACAGGCTGACACCCAGTATGACCAGGAATAATTCCAAAGTTTCCTTGCAGTCTTGTACATCACTCCTGTTTTGGCATGAAGGTGTGCTCTAGTCACGGGCTTGGAGCAAGTAAGAGACCTGTGGCTGCTAGAAACCCTGGTAGTAGCAAGGTGGTGGGCAAATAATGTATTTTACATATCATTTCACTCAAAGTGACTTCTCACTTACTGAAATTTCAAAAGTTTACATCTTGGAAATGAAATGCTACATTCATTGCCACACTCACACCATGCAATCAGCAGTGATGCTGTATGTATGGATTTTGGTTTAGAGCTGGCTGAGGTATCAGTCTCCACCAATGCCTTCCCTGCTTACCAATATTCAACTTTAACAAAGTGATCTGAAGCAAAAAGGATTGCTGAAGAAAAAGTGTGTGCATGTGGTATTTAGTCACTTTTTTTAAAAAAAAACCACTTCTGTCACAGGTATGTGTTTTCACTTCCTTTCTAATTTGTGGATCTGGTTTACAACAATGAAATATTTTTACCTGTCCTTCCCTTTCCTCCCATTTCCTGAATCTGGCCTCTGCTTGTAGCTGGSACTAATACTTTGACCTAATTTTAAGAAAGCATACAAAAAGTTACCAGGACTGGATCTCAATGTTAAATTTGTGCTACTTTCTGTTTAGGAGTGAAAGACATCACAAGCCTCTTCTGGGACATCAGATGCCATTTTTTTTTGTCTGCCTTACAATTGTGGCAACTTGTGCATCTGGCATAGTCACAGCCATGGGTAGTCATGGGTAAYTGTTTTGCTTCAAAGTCATATATGTCCTAAGTGGGGTGGAAAAAACCCAACCACCTCATCCAAGGCCTTAATTCACTTTAAAAGAGGACCCTGTTAAGAAAATTTTGATACATTTTATCCATAATGCTCCAGTGGAATAAGAATCTGACAGTTACATCTGACTTTTCAAAAGCCAAACTTCACAAATTAACTAAATTTTGGAAAATCTGTGTTGGTGCAGATGTGATTTACAAGTGTTGGTTCACTGGCTTGGGGTTAGATACCTGGAAGCTTTTTACAGTTTGCACTGTGTGGGCTCAACACTTTCCTTTGTTAGGGAGTGAGTAACCCTACTCTGCTGGAGACCTGGAGACAGGAACACATCACCAGAGAAAACAGGGACTAAGCTGTATTTCTGCATTGAGTGCAAGTCATTCCTCTCTTCTGTGCTTTAGTTTCCGCTGTAGAATGAGAGGCAGAAGTGACAACTTTGTAAATACTTTGCACTTCATGAATGGAGAGGCATCAGATTAAAAAAAMCAAACCCCCAGCAATTTCCAGGACATTCACCAGAGCATTCTGCTGCAAGGAGGATCTGAAGGAACAGGGGCACCAGGTACCAGCAGCACCTCACCACCTCCTCACTCCTGACTAGTGGACTGAAAGAAGCAGAGATAGGCACTCAGATGATCATATTCCTTAGAAATGTTTTCAAATTGCAGRGCTCTCATAAATACTTCTCTCCACTACTGAAAGAAACAATTCATGAAAACTTTCATGCMAGATGATACTCAGATCAACAAGTGGAATGAATAGCTTCCCAAGTCTGAACTAGACACACTTGAGTGACAGCCATTATGMACAAGACTAGGGGCTGAATACTCTCCTATTCTTGTCACGTTTCCAGTGCTTTTTATCCATCTTACTTTTTTTACTCACACTTTCAAGCAGTTCAAAATAATTTATTTTGCATTTTTGTTCCAGCTGCTTATTCCTGGTGTTATCTAATGGGATTAGGGKGATGCAGAAGGTGGGGATGTGCTGTCCCTATAATACTTTGGGAGATTAAGTGTTTTCTTTGTAACATTTTAAAGTCTCATTTCATTTTGCAGCAATTTAAAATGGAATGATTTTTTCCCCCTCCCCTTCTTCYCCACCTCCTCCTCTGTTTGAAGAGTGGTCTGTCACCTTGAAAAACAGCATGTGGGATCAAGATGAGAGAGGTGGGAGAGAAAAGCTCTCAGAAGCAGATCTGTAGTCCWGTGGGAATCAAAACTATAAATCTGAAAAGCACAGGATTAACGATAATCTGAGATTTCAGGAGGCAAGTAATGAAACTGCATGCTCTTCTACATTCTTGTTAAAAGTAGCTTTCTCCTTAGAAAGTGAGTGGCATAAAACATCAGGCAAGATTTATCATTGCATCTCAGAAGCAGTTCAAAAGGAACCTGATRCRTTTGCTAGAATTCCRGAATTTACRTAGGCACTTCCCTTTTTGCTCTATMAATAAGTATTTTCTAACAAGTGGAATGGTGAGATATTAAGAAACCCCACTGCCCAGCACAGGAGCCCACAGATGCATCTACACAACCTCCTACAGAAATTAAGATATATTACTTAAAAATCCTATTACAGCCTTGCTGATGTTCCTGTGTCTGACTGCAACATGAACAACGACAGATATAACATWTTGTTCTAGGTAAGGACATAATGCTGTAATAGACACCTCTGAAAGCCTTTGTCCCTTCCGTGAGCAGAGCATTTAGCAGGAAAAGGGATCTGGGAGTGGAATATTTAAATATACATAAAAGCAAGAGCAGTTCTGCTTCACGAGGCATTGCTTACTTCAATTTTGTCTCAGCTGCTTTCAGATACAAGGAGAGTACATTAACAGAGAAAAGTGGCCTGGCTGCAGCTGGCTTTCACCCTGACTAGCAACTTAAACAGCCTTGAGTTCCCACACAGGAGTCTCTCTTGTCACATCTAGCTGCTCACACGTGGCACAAGTCAGTGCTATCACCAGCAGCCTCATTCCCATGCTGCAGACACATGCCAAGAGCTCTTAAGGAAATAAAATGAAATCTCAAGGGCTTGGTCAGAGGAGTTCCAGATCCAGGTTGTGGTGAAGATGGCTTAACTCTTAACTCTCCAAGTCACTCTCTGTTAATTCACATGTATTACTGTAAGAGAAAAAAAAGCACCCCAGCTTTCAGTTATATGGTTTGCTTTGCATTTAAGCTTTAAATTTATCCTTAAACTTCCTGAATCCTGTCTCTTTCACCCATTCTTTCCTACCCTGTTCTCTACCCCATTTCGCTTTTCCTACCAAATCTGCATTCTGCTGCATTTTTACTCTACTTTTCCCTGTGATTTTGATCTGCACATAGGGGAAGTTAATGTTCAAAGCCAGCAACTAGTGATATGTCAAAGCTGCTAAAATGAGCTGAATTATGCAAGTAGACAGTTAGGGAAGAAACCTGCCTTGTATCTATTTACTTCTTCCACGGCAGATTGATCAATTTGCTGTTGGTAGGAAGATGCTCAGCATAATTCTAAACACAGATTCCCATCCATCCTCCTCCACTAATCTTCATGAGCATTTGGCTTGAAGGAGTCATTATATCCCAAATTCGTCTTGCTCAACCTCTCTATTATGCCATTTAATTAACATCTGTGATGTSACTGAAGCATTCAGGGTTTCATTTGGAACCTGTACCAAACCTAGCTACAGACATTGATGATAAATTAAGCACCAGGTTCTACGTGAAACATTATTACACAATTATTACACAATGCATCAGTTTTATGCCAGAGTTACTGATGTTTTCGTGCTCTCTCTATTCAGAGAAATCGGCCTGTACTCACAGGGGCTTCATAATTTAAATAGCAAGCATCTTTTAGATTGACAGAGTAATTTATAAAAACTGCATCATGACTCAAGGCTAGTTATGTAAATCAGTTTCTCTTGAAGTGAGAGTCGCTGTTGCTTTCTGTTGATGAATATGGTCTGCATGTTCTCTGGACAAACTCCTAATCCYTACCAGTATCCTGAAAATAACACTATGCTAATGAAGGACATTTTTCACTTGTAATCCTACCCAATTAAATTTGAGCAATGGCTTTTTGCATATGAACATATGTAACTTGATTTCCTGAGCAATTCTTTTCTTGTGCCATAATCAGCATAAGATACCACAAATTCCAAGGCTCAACACCTGCAACAGCTGCTCTGAGTCATGACAAAATGCATGTGTCCTACTTTGTCCCAACAAAATCTGAAAAATAAAGGTTGAGATAAAGCAGAGCCTTCAAAAAATATTTCTGAGGAAGATAAGTAAAATATAACTAAGTAGCTGCTGATTTTATTAGTTTTTTTATTTTTTGCATTTAAATTATGTTTTTAAATATCTCTTAAATGTATCTCCCAGATGTCAATTTAGGAAATTTTGATTTAATGCACAGAGGTGACCAGTTGCCAGCAATTCCAGATTTGATGAATTRGCTCAAACTGTTCATACAATTCTTCCAACAGGTTCCTTCTTTTTTCCAGAATTTGTCACATTTCCTGTCCTAATGCTTTGCCAAAATCCTGATAATCTGAACAAGGAGACACTCCAGCAATGTTATTGCAGGACATCACACTGAGTTCTCACTTGCTGTCCTTGTTACCCAAATGTACAGCAAGTATGCTATATAATTAAAGTTTGCTCATGAAACTTCAGTATGACAAAGCTGCTCTGCAGTGTTTCTTTAATCTGAAAACAGGGAAACTGGAATAAAGTGCTGGCAGTTTATCATTATAAACCACACAACCCTRAGCTGGTAACAATACATTGCCTCAAGTTCCTCTGTGACTCAAGTTTCTTCTGTTAATCTTGTTATTCTAATGTTCTACTAAGATGTCAAACAGTAGTTCAAGACAGCTTTAGGAAAATGCTTGGAAAGTTCTAAGTCCATCTCAAAGCCTAAAATATCCAAGTGGGAATGTTTTCTATTGACTGCTAATGCTGGAAGTAAGGGAACAAATTCTCTTTTGGTGTGAGGCTAAGCAGAATGGTTCTGAATCACCCTTTCCTTCCTGCCACTGAAGCAGCGAGGGTCTTACTGGCAACTACAAAACTCCACTTGCTTCYCTCAGAGCCTGTTGCAGTCTCTGGTTTATTCATGGAAGGCAGGAACTTTCCATAACTTAAGATTTTACTGTGTTCCCATGAAATACTCTGTTTTGATCTCCTTTTATATTCAAAAGGAAGAAAGATGAGCTTTCAAAAGGCTTAGTTTAATTATCAGAAGATATTATCTAAGAAAAGCAGCTGTAAGATTTAAATAACTTCAAGTGGYCTTTTAGAGATCTGCAAAGCATTCAGTCTTTTCATATTTTTTAWCTATTGTAGGACTCACTCAACAGCCATGAGAGACTAGAAAATGTGTTTCTAAATTAATGAGAAAGTTATTAGGAAAAAATCTAGTAGGTTGATGGAGATAACCTACCTACACTCCCTTCATTCTCGTGTTTCATGTTGAGCTAATTAGCACTTTCTAATGCAACRCTATTTCACAGCATTTGCATTCTAAGTGCTGGAGAGGGAGCAACGACTCAGATGAACAGGTTTGGAAATGAGTGTATTGAAACTTTAGGAAATGTTTAAACATGAGGGGAATAAGAGGTACCATTTATAGGCTCTGCTGCTGAAGGAGACAAAGGTAGAGTAAAAGGTGCAGTGCTTAGTGCTCTGCTTAGTGCTTTCCTGAAAGAAGATCACTTGAAAACAGATTAACAGATATTGCCTATGATCTGCCCATGAGGCCCAAATCTTTATTTAGTAGCAGGCCAGAAGACAAAGGACTTTCCTGCTATCATCTAATTTTTAGTTCTACCTACGTGTCTGACACTTTGCAGCCACAGATAAATATAGTCCCTCCTCCAGGATCCTTTCTGCYCTCAAAGAAAGGAGCCTACTGGGCAGAAAAAGCAATAAATTGTAACAATGACAAGATCTTACACAAATATTATAGTAAGTATGCCTGTAAACAGTTGAATTTTTCCAGAGGCCTGAGAGCGAGAAGTGGGACATGAAGCAATGTTTTACACACACACATACATGTAAGCATATATGCAAATATATGCTTATTATGCATATTAGTCCAGAACACTAAGTACAAAATAGTTACATGGGTAGCTGGTGCAATATTTAGAATATAGAAAAGATTTGTACTTTATTCCTATGTTTTTGTAGTAATGCTTGGCAAGCAATGTTATACTGATAGTTACTTATATATACATCTAATTTTTGAGATAGCATTAGTCTTTCTGGCATCCCAGGAATTTTAACATCCTTGCCTAAAATACACACRTAACAACATAATTACAGGGAAATCTAACTCCAGTCTTTTAATATGTACATTTATCAATGCAACTATAAAATAATGTATGAAATACCTGCGGGTTTCCTTCATGTTCTTTCCAGCTTCAAAGAAAATAATCTGCTAGATCATATTACAGCCACCAAGAGATTCCTTATTATAAATTGATATGAATATCAGAGGACTGATGACCAAGAATGAAAGATGAATGACCTGAACTAAAAAAAAAATATATGTTGTCCTCCTATTCTTCCTGTACCTTGCCAGGAAAGTTAAAGACACAGTCCATTTTATTTTGAAAAACTTACTTGTTTAGCACAGCATGCAAGTGAAATAAGCTGTGCTTGGTTTTTTTCTTGAGAACATTAAAATTCAATTTCATGTAGCAGCTTGMAAGCCAGTCTCAGAGCAAACAGAGTATTTCAGTTGTTTGGAATACRGGCAATTCCCAAGTCTTATAAATGTAAAGGGACTAACTTTATTTCAGATGTTGATATCCTTAGAAGTTTTTTGTATATTTCACAGTTTTTTTTCTTTGGCCTGAAGAAAAAAAGTGCTTTTCTTTAAGTGCTTTAATGCAAATTATCTTAACAAGCCACCAATAATTCTTTTTTCAATCAAAATAATGAAATCCTAAGATGAGCACCTCAAGCAAATATTATTTGCATGCTGTACTTACCACTCAGCTGMTCCAGTGGGCACTTTTCACAGCAGTATATTTTTTAGACTTTCCATTCATGTCAAGTACTATCTGGRTGCTGGCTTTCAKTATGCCTTCATTCATTAACACTGTTAATTACATGCTGGGTTTTTTCATTGGACTTCAAGCAATATTTGCTTACCTCTATGAAAGTATCAGTGCTCTTAGAGACAGCTAAAATTCCAAGAGAAATAGTCATTGACCATGATAGGTAAAGAGCAAAGAGAGTTGGTACTAAAGGTAATCTTGTGGCTGATGTTTGCAGCTGTGTTAATTATCCTAGAGTGGGAACAGCCTTGCTCTCCCAGATATGGGTGTGATCCAGAGTGAGCTGGCTGGGAGAGGTTCAGTTGCAGCTCAGCTGCAGTTTGTTGCTGTGCTGTGAAGACCTAGGGACGGGAAGTGGTGCAAAAAATAAAAGAAAAGTAATTCCTAAAGAAAGTTCAAGTTTCAGGACAAAATTTYAAGTTTTGCAAGCTATTGGCGTGGAACAAATGACAAATACACAGCTAGAACACTTTTGTATTTCTGTTTAGCCTTACTTTGTTGGAGTGTTAAATCTTACCGGTAAAATCTTTCCTTGTAGTTTAACCCTTGAATTTTACRGGAGAGAAGTGTCATGAAGTAAATTATTTCACACTTCTGTGCCTGAAGCATCATCTTTGCTGCAAGATCTGCCTGAGCTTCAAACCTGAAGAAAGAGATACAAAGTAAAAAAGCCCCCCCAAAAATGTGCTTTTTTTTTTAAACACATTTTTTAGGATAATGAAACAGTTTTAAAAATTGAACTATAGAATTATTTTTCTTAGTCAATATGCAAAGATACAATAGGTACACTACTCATTGTAAAAAACAACGCAGATCACAAAATCTTTTACCCAATCTGGCGATCAGTTTCTGGGCCTAAATATATTTTGTTGTGAAATATTAAATTCTTCTAGCTGTGGAAACTGTTGCCAATTGTCCATTCGATTTTCTTTACTAGACAAATCAGTTATTATCACCAAATTACTTAGTACAGAAAAAAAGAAGACACAAAGTCTTCCTTCAGTTCACTTGCTGAGTGAACAGGAATAAAGTCTTACAATAGAATAAGAAAATGGCCTAAATAAAGCATAAAGCAAGCAAATGATGCTTTTGTGTGACAGGTTTTGCCAGATAACTGTGACAAACTTAGAAACTTTACACTGTTGTATCTCCATATTTCCCCACTCTTGTATGAAAAATAGAGGGCATGACAATAGTCAAAACCAGGTGGAAATAAATAATTATGTAAGCATAAGGGCTGTTCCATAGGAASTTATCCAGTATTTTTGTACATATTTCCCTTCACAGTGAAATAAAAAGAGCCAGTGCTTCCCTCAGCTTGATGCTAGATGAAGGTATTTAGGCCCTAGTCCCTCACTGATGCGTGACTGCTGGGTGTCTTAAACGAGAGGAGTCTCCTTTTCCCCTGTGATCCCAAAGATCTTGCTGTCCTKCAGCTGTCACCTCTTTGTTRTTTTCTAYTACACATGGGWACCAGGCCAAGGAGCCTTTTGSAGRGGACAATGGAGRTTATTGGCACTCACAAAACTRCCATCAAAMTATCAGGATATTRTCCTTGTTCAAATATTTAGAACCAGGTATGCTCAAACAACRATTTCAGCCTGTTGSGTAGGGGAGCTCTGCTCGGGTCCTCCCTCTCCTGGCTTGCCTTAGGCACTGCTGTTTGCAAACAAGCATYWGCTGACGTTTTCTTGTTCGGGAAGTGGCCACTTGATGGTGTCTGTGACAATGAAAGAAATMATTTGCTATGACGCATCTCAWGCCTCTATTCAAAGTGTCRCATTTAAATATATGTAAGGTASCAGAAGTATCAYTTGGTGTAAGMCTATGATGMATAAAAGTCTCACATATTTCCTTTTGCTCATGTTTGCTTATATCTCAGAGCAAGGTAAGGCAGTGGTGGCTTGATCCAAGTCTTACATTCCTCTGACATGAGGAAGAACATGTTCAGARGAGCTGARTGTTTTAATGGTTTACTTGTCCCTTTCCCTCCTAGRAAATGAGATGCTACTRTGGTTCCAGGTATGTTTTTTTATTCAGTTCAGAGATAATGGACACAAGCAGGTAAAAAGATCCTTGCCCCTCTCTGTAATCACCTGCACTAAATTAAACTCACCAGATTGTTCACTTTCTGTTAAACAAGGTAAGAAGAAAATCCCTGTACTAAATCAGTTAATTAATGGATGGAGAAAAACAAACTAAAACCAACTCCAAGCTGGTAGCACTTCACTATCCTGAAGATCACTTTTATGTTTTCTTCACCAAATGGAATAACCAGTTCTAAGATTCTGTCTYCCTTGTTAATATTCTGACTTTATTAAATCTGTTAATATCTACTAGAATTTATGAAACTTAGAAGTGCAGAAAAGCCAGAATCTTTAAATTTGTAAATGCAACAGTTTCTGGATCTATATTTTAGAACCGACTGGCTAATGACTGGGAAGAGGTGGCCCAAGACATGGGTTGTACCCTAGACCAGTGAATAAACTGTGTACTTGCAAATGTMCTGCTCCAGTAGGAGAAGATGCTGTAATTTCTATGAAATTGAGGTAGACAGGGAAGAAAAAGCCAAGAAAGGGCAAAAAATAGTTAAGTGCTAATACAAAGCCTCACAAACAAGGGCTTCACTTAGAAATTGAATATGATCATATATTCATATTTTTCTATTAGTAACCTCTGGAACATCTCAGCACTAAGTGGTGCTGGTGYACAACAAAAGAGGGAGCCTTGTGCTTCCGTAAAATAGGAAGCAAGGTTGTGCTCCCTCTTCATACATCATAAAGCAGAAACAGGATAGAAAGATTACAACATCTGAGGCAAAGATATCTGTGCAGGTCTAATTGTTCCTGTCAGAGCTCCCTTAAGGCAAATTTAACTAACTTGGGATTCTGAATGATGCAACTTCATGCCCAATCTAACACTGAAAAGAGGCCCTGATGATGGAGCACCAGTGATGAGGACACAAGATTGACTCTAGARTTRGTCYTCCCTAGCAGAGGGGGGCAGGTTGRGCTGAATGAGATCCAGAGGAACAAAAAGTGCATTTTCATTTTAAGATTACTCCAAATTTCTCAGGTGAGCACAGCATGGCCTGCCTAAGAGCTGACAGCATCAGGACCTTCATGATCCACTCCCATGCACAACAATCCATGACAGTGTCAAGTGCATAAAGGTTGTGGAGTGTTCCAAGCATGGAGCACATAAAGCTGTCAGGTAAGGTTGTCACAAATCATTCAGCTCTCAGCTAGGAAGCTGAGGGAAGTTGGCACTAGAAAGAGACCATGACTGTYTGTGGCAGCTCAATGTACTTTTCTRAGCTGATACTGAAAGCAACTGCCATGACAATAAGATTAGGCAAGCAGCTGATACATTTGGCATGCATTTCTATGCATATCAAGGGTGCTAACAAGGCCCCTTCTTTGCTGGGATTGCTGAGGGTCAGCACAGACCATGTACAAAACACCCTCTTCTCTATTAGCACCATAAGCAAGGGGACACAGTAGTTAAAATATCTTGCCAGTAACAATCAAAATCAAGATTAAAGTCTGCATTCAGAAAGCCACCAATAACTTGTCTAAGGAGAAGGAAAAGGAAAACAAAAGCTTTTGTATACAAATGGTTAATTTTCTTCTGCATCAGTAGATGGTGCTCTTCATATTCTCTCAGAGGTTACTTCTAAGCACAGTGCTTTTATGCCCAGGGCTGAAATCACTAAGTGCTTTTTCCACACACACCCTTCTTCATCTCYTTAAATTGCCAGACTTATTCCCTCTAAAGTGGCTGGACAATAATCATATTAGTGCTCAATGGGTTCAGTCAGGAACYTTAGAGTTATCTGTCATGGTAAATCACCAAAGGAGCCAGAGAACATGTAAGATTTCTGTGCCCATCTGGAAGGCTACCACTTGGTAAACACTAATGTGATCCTTCTTTTGGAAGTGCTTCTGAAGGTGTCTCTCCATGCTTCTGTCCATGGCTRTCCTGAGCAGCAGAGTGAAGCCACCTCTCACATGCTTATGGGTGCAGAGTGTTTGCAGCCAGCATATAAATTTAACACATTGGGGGTGCATGAAAACCACCCTGCACACCTCTGTAACACCACTTACTCCTATTAGGCTTCTCASAATCCTAAACACTGCAAACAGTCACATTCAAATAAAATTTCCAAGTGCAGAATGAGGGAGGACACATCCTAGGAAAGCAGCACAAACACTGTCCCATTTTCTGATACCCAAAGCAGAGACATGCATGATCTATCCAGCAGCAAACCAGCTATCCTCATCTCCACAGGCAGGCACAAATGCCCTTTCCTTACTCTGGAAATGGAGCATCTGAGCATTTGTTCCACTGTATTCACTGTGACTCAGACAGGTGATGGAATCTCACATGGTCTGTAAATAGGCTCAGAGGCATGACGAGAGAGAATCCATTTCTGGGATAATAGGAAGAAAATAACTCCAAATATACATACACATAAATCAAGGAAGCTGGCACAGCAGTTTCACTATGTGAAAGTGCTGTAAATGATGCAGTACTGAGCAGAACTCTGTCCTTTCTGAGTTGCCTTTTAAGTCTATAGACTTCTATCAACAGCATTCTTTTTTTTCATGGCTTCTTTCTGAGTCTGGCTCTAGAAGTTGCTAAGACAATGTGTTGTATGAGTAATGAGTAAACTTATTAAGAATATTGCAAACTGCAACCAGTCCACAACAACAGTGRTAAGACCACAAAAAGTGGCACTGACACCACTGAGGTAGCAATACACTCCAGTACTTGTCCACAAGCTTCCCCACCAGAGGGGAAACAAACTAGTAAACAAAATGAGCCAGAAATTTCACCCCCACCCAGAAAAATCCCCAAATCTCAAGGGGATATCTGTAACCTGTACTGCTGCCTTAATTCCATAGCACAGCTAGTCAGGAGGTGTTATTCCTCAGAGGCCTGAGTCTTTAAATCTCTGGCAGTGAAGATAACCCCCAGCAAACTACACAGAGAATTAAGAATTCCTCAAGAATTAACTCCTCCACAGCTGCTCCCTTTTTAAACCCAGAAAAGTCCCTCTATTTTATTATATGTTGGTGTGTTTGTTTGTTTGTTGTTACACTTTTGCCTTTGTGTAGAGCCTGCTCTGTGTCCTTGGCAGGAGACACAGTATTTCCTTAGAGTAGGTGAGGGGAAGAAGGGTGTAGTGGCAAGATTCAACACTTACACAAACTTTTTTCACATAAATGATAAGGTTTATATCTCCATTACCTATTGCCCCTGACCTGGCACAGTCCTCATGTAAGGGCTCAGTTTTGATCTTGCAGCAGGGCTCCCAAAGATTTCTGGAAGGATGCTGTCCAAGAGCTCCAGCACAGAGCTTAGTACCGTCATCTGAGGCTCAATGCCTCTGGCTGCTGTAATGAACTATGGCTCGTGTCACAGAGCCTTTGTTATCCATCCTTTACTGAAATGATTAGAGTTCCACTCTGTGTTTTTCACCCACATATCTTTCTTTATTTTTTACCTCTTTCTCAGCTTGAATATTGCTTTTCTTTTCCCTGCAGTATTGCCCAGCTGTCGTTTCTAGTAAGACTCATGATCCCATTCAACCTTTGATGTAACAGTCATTGTTAAACTCAAGTATCCATAACCCGAGGAATTTCCTGAGAGTAAAGGAATTCAGCTTCAAAATGTGCTGCTGAAAAGCATGCACAGAGACTTTGGAATTTGCTGTCTCGGTTTGCATTTTGACTTTTCCTCTCGGAGCTAGAATATTTGCCTTGGGAAAGCGCTGAATATGGCATGAAGATAAAYACAGCTTTGGCACTCAGTGCACTCTGCTTTTGCATTTGTTATTCTAATGAAGTAACACAGACCCCRGTATTTTTCTCCCAACAGAAGCCATGTGTCTGATAGCCCAGAAAATTCCTTTCTGTACCTTAAACATCTCTCTCAGAAATGCCACCCTGCTGTGGTAAACTGAATTATGTATCTTGAACTGATGTTTACTCAACATACAAGTTGGTTTGTTTTCGCTCCATGCTCTGCTCTCTCTAGATAAGAMACACTTTGAGCAGAGAAGGGAAGAGGAAATGGTAACAAAAGAGTATGAGAATTTACTGGCACTGGTAAGATTCTAGCTCCTGCTGAGGGCATGGGACAGGTTCTATTCTTAAAGGTAGAAAGACAAGGACAGAACAGAGCTGACCTGAAAGAAAGGAGCTTGAAAAGCTCTCCAAACTAACACAGATGTCTGCTGGAAGGGTCTGATGCTCTGGCTGCTCAGCTTATCATCATGAGMAAGTCTTTGCACAGGATAGATGGATGTATTTATCATTTTAAAATCCTCTAATTAAATCTTAGKTAGGGTTAAGCTAGCAGAAAAGTCATCATGCTTGCCAGRAACCACAGGCATTGGATATAAAGCAACACAGGYATTGATTCCACCTCAGGATAATGAACATCTTCATCTCTGAGCTACARCAAGGCAGCTGCCAATTAATCAGCAGCCTCAGTGTGCTGGTGAGGGAAGTGAAGGACACGGCTGATCTGTACAAAATAATGCTGAAGTGAGRYRGGATCTCTTTGACCACTCAGGAAACTAGTTGGCTCTAAGAAATGCTAGGTGRCACCTCACAACCTGGTCTGCATTCTCTAAGTTTAAAAGATTTTCCAGCACTCCCCTCTGCCTTCTATTAGGAGACATCAGAGACGTGCTGCTGAAGGCTTGTGCATGCAGCCAAGCCCCCCTTAAAAATATCTTTTTAAGGCTGTCAGGTCTCTCATCTGAGGTAAGACAACCTTGCCCAATTGTSTCCCATCACATGCTTCACTGTCATCAGAGCTTTCCTTTGTGAATCAGTGCAGGAGAGACTCTCCAGCTCTGCTCTACAGCTAGGGAAGCAAGTCATGTCAGGAAAGACTGCTCAAAATGTAGCCTGCCTGTAGCAAGCTGCCAGCTGTTCAGCCCGGGGGAGTCCCTCACCCACCACAGGACCAGGATGCTCAAAGCAGCAGGTTCACAGCAGAAAAGCAGAGACATAAAAGGAAGGTAGTGTAAGTACTGCCAGCCACACGTTAGCGAGATGCCTGATAACAACACTCTGCTCCCTCCTTTGCCTCTCCAAACCTGACATTTTACCATCTAAATTACCTATGTGACATCTTTAAAACACTGGCATCAAAGTGAGAAATAGAGGTAGTATTTCACAGTTACTTTGTCAGGCTCTCTACAGCCACAGAGAAATATTAACGAGTTGATACAAGAAGTCACGTTATAAGCTACAAGCTTGTTAGGTAGGGCAGGAGCTGCCTCACCCCAGGAATGGTAGCAGTGCTAGTAAAATGCTCTTCCTGAAAACTTACACACATTTATCTATAAATGCATGAAATCTTCAGATTTCTCTAGTGCTAAATTAGACATGAACTAATGTTCTCAGCAAGCCATTGGAGACCTGAACYTGCAAATACAGTAATGCTCAAAGGAAATGCAGAGCCAAGACTCTGAATATATACCACAGATCTGGTTGTGCAAAGAGAAAAAAAGTTACTCCAGCGTGTGAAGGAAACTGTGTGTAATTACCTGCACTCAGCAGAAGCCAACCTGCATTCCTCACGGGGTGTCACCCTTCCATCATGGCTTTAAACAACATCACAGAGCTGCTGCTGGGTAAGGTGTGCATGCTAATTCAAGGTTGCGTGTATGATCATGCTCTGTACGGTGCACAGTATTTATTGGTTTCACTTTATGAAGAGTTTTGATACGTTTCAAAGASAGACAGTCCTGTAATAATACCAGCTTTTAAAAAGCACTTCAGTACAGATTCTTTTTTTGTATGGATTGTCTCTGGGTTTCATTGACTAAAATAAGCAGACACATTAAAATGCAGAACTCCATTATATGATAGCAGGGAAAAAAAATTAGCTTCAAGCCACTGCATTAGTGTATGAATCATGCACCAAATTATACATTTAACCAGCGGCATAGAAAACTTAGTGGGGCCTCAGAGCTTTTTCCTCCCGATTGCAAAAAAAAAGGATCAAAAATTTCTTGAAAAAAACCTCCTTGGCCTCCAGTTATGGAGAAAGAAACTCTGGGTTTTGATGTCAAAATTGCATGCTTGTTCAACAGTGTTATCAGAGCAAACTTTTGATGTAAGCTGGAAGTTAACAATGGTTAAAAGAAAACCAGTTGTGTACATATGGAGAAGATTCCACCTTTTCTTTGCATGCCACAGTTGTGCTGTTGGTACTGAGCTGAGCATGACTCCAGGAAAACCAGTGCAAAGCACATCAGAACCAGTGCAAAGCACATCTGTGTGATCCAGTGACCCTCTGTGAACTGCCTGTCCCATGACGTAAAGTCATGATGTGCAGGGTTTCAAACACAGCATTCAGTAGGAGAAAACCACAAACCAGAATGGTCAGCCTTTACCACATTTTTTTTTCTTCCTAAGCAGGTGAAAAGCCTAGCCTGTGACTGTTCAGCTAAAATGGATAATTGTTTTCTAAACTGACAGAAAATAATTTACACTCTTCTCTCAATTTTAGCATGGTGCTCTAACTCCTAAAAAATGTTGCAATTCAAGTAAAGGGTAGAGCGATGTTTGAAACTGCTGCTTTATCCAGGATGCTTGAGTCACAGCAAAGATGAACAGTTTTAAGCATGCATATATTTATGTACTGATAAGAAAATAAAGCTCAGTGCACAAAGACCAAATACTAATACTATTCTCTTGCTTGTTTTACTTTACTTTCAAGCTTCAGGCATGCTGGTACTTTTTTTGTTCCCTCACTGGGGTGTGGGTACAGCATTTAATCCATCTCCCTTTTCCTCTCTACTCCCCATCACTACTTACAACCATGCTACCTCTTTGTTAGGGAGGTGTAGGAAGGGTTGGAAAATGGCTTGATCTACCTGCCTTCTCTGCTTGAAGGGATTGCCRTCAAGTTCCTGAGCTCCATTGAGAAGAATCTCTCTTTTCAGCAGCAGCCAAGCGTGACCTAAGGAGTATTCTATGAACTACATGGCTATGGCACACTTTCTGCTAAAATGACAGCCAGTTTTCAAGATGGAAATGCCATCTGTCACACAGAGTGATAGCACTGCTGGATGCTTTGAATTCATTCARCTCCCATCTCAGCCACAATGTCTTTGCTCCCCCTGGCCACATCTGACATGGAGAACTGAACCTACATGCACGTGTACATTGGTGGGGATGTGGAAGGAAGTGCATCTCATTTTATGCATCAGTTACCTCAGTATCTGAACAGAAATCTCTAAATAGCAACCAAACCACACAATTGGCTATCACCTTTAAATATTAAGTAATTTTGTTCTTTAGGTTACAAAAAGAGAAAATCCACTCATGCAAATATTTCTTCATCCCTGGATAGTGCTACAAATAAAGCACTGACTAAGCAACCCAGCAAGAATTTGTTGGCACCAATAATAGCACACAGARCAACTCTTTCCTAGTCATCAACTATGGAAGTGGGAGCTGCACACACACAATAAAAGAAGACAGAAAATACTCCTGAGGAGCATGTTTCATAGAAGAGAAAAGCACCTTTCTTAACCAAACTCAGAGTTATTAAGGACAGAACATGAATAAAAAGAACTTTTATAGCCCAGATTATAAACAAAACAAAAATTGAAGTAATGGGATTATTTTGCTGGTTCAAGGTAGCCACAACAGAGCTTATTTAGAACCTATCAATGCTTTGGCAAWGCCAGACTTTTGAAAGAATATGGTCTTGTTAACCAGGAAGCTTAATGAAACGTCCCATTTATCTTGGGAAAATTCTCTTGGAAAAATTTGTCATAGAATCATGGAATTGTTTGGTTTGGAAGGAACATTAAAGATCATCTAGTTCCAAACCAAAGTCCTCCCTTTGCTGCAGCAGCATTTGTGCATGACAGAGTAAAGTCACCCACGATACCTACAGGGGCCYATACTGCATTTTTCATCTCTCACACAGCGACACAAGTTCTGCCTGTGCCTTGCCTCCTTCACACAGACACTTTAATGCAAGGCTCTCATGCTCAAAGAAAGCTCCTGGAACAGTACCTACTTTGACCTCTGAGAAACCTCTGCTCATGCCAATGTAGGACAGTCACTTCACAGGCTTTCAACATTTTGTGGGACAAGACAGCCATTTTCCACACACCTGTGTTCTTATTTTCTGCAAATGCTAACCAGTCTCTGTCAGTTTAAACTTCAAGAGAAGCAGCACACGCTTTGCTGTGCCCAAATGTGCTGCTCAACAGGAAATAGTAAAAAACAATGTTTTAAGAGCCGTGAATGTGGCAAGATGAGCACTTTAATCTGCTTACCAGAAACTTCTTTAAATAGAGGTGCAACCACAACACTGTTAAGCTGAAAAGTTCAGTGGCTCAGTAATTCAATGCAAATTCATTACTCCAATGCATCACTGACCACCTTTTAAGGCTTAGCTTAGCTCCACAGTTATGATTTCAAACCTTTCTCTTAACTTACACACACTAGTTAGATCTAAGCAGTCATTAAGCTGTGCTGCAGAGATACCTTGGCTTAATGGTGACTGTTTGCAGTCACAGATTAAGTTGAGGCCTTTTTATCATTTCCTTGTCACTGTTGGTGATGTGTCAGACATGTGCATGACCTGCACCTTACTTTTGGTTCAGTGGTTCTCCTACTGCCCCTGGCAATTGTGTCATGTGAGGGAAGTAGTGTCCCTCTGCATAAAATGCAGGAAGGATTTCTGAGGAGAAAGCCATGTAGTTCAAATGCTTTCACCTGCAATGTCATGGCAGTGAGGTGAGAGCAYTCACATGTACACCAGAGTCTGACTTCTAACAAGAACCCACAACAAGACAGCCTAGACTTGGTCTCCATCAGATTTTTAAGAGCTCAGAACTTTTCTTTTGCCCAGAAGACAGGTCAACATGAACTGTGCTGTGATAATACAGGCTTCAAAAAGTGGTGGAAGAGACAGTGTTCAAATTCAGGGACAGCATCCTGAGTTACAAGAATTCACTACCTGCAATACCAGTCACTCAATAGAGCTCAGGGGTTGTTTTGCCCAAAGTGAGGGCTATTTTAATTCAAAATTGTGGCTGGGAACACTTAACTCAACGTAGAACAAGTTTAACTCACTGGAACACAGAGGACAAGCTTCTGACATTCTCTTAGGCATGATGACAAAGTCCATTTTGAAGGCTTAAAGYGGTTAGGGACACACTGCAGAGCAGGAGTCAGCTTCATCATTCAGCAACGAGGACAAGGGAGGAGTCAATTTATCAGCTCAGGCCATAGCAAGAGACTGTTCAGGGTGATACTCCACGAGGCTTCAGGCCACATGAACAGGASTTGGGGTTTTCTGCAGTAGCTTCAACAGAGCCACATGGTTGTGGCAGTCCCAAGAAACTTTTAAAAGAACAGGCTCAGTATTTTAGGGTCATTATCTTACCAAGAAGAAAATTCTTCCTGCACTTTGGTCAAAGTTGATARCAAAGTTGGTAAGCTTGCTACCAAGCACAGAGTGGAGCCTGCTGGCTTCACTAGGATGTCTCACATGAGGAAGAGTTGCAGGGCCAGGCCTTTGGCTGCCCAAGGGAAAGTATTTGCCAACACCCTTGTGTAAGTGTGTCAAGAGGGAACTACAAATACCAAAACTGGGTGAATGGATTCTAGAACTTTAATAGGAAATTCATTCTTCTTGTGGCTATTGAAAGAAAAAAATCACTAGAGATTATATCTCTCTCAAAATACAGTGTCTWTCTGAATAGAACATAAAATCTAGTGAAGTCATTGGAAAAGCCACACTTTATTTCTGCAGGTTKTGAATGAAGTGGTATCTGTTCTGTTTTCTCTCTGCTAAGTACACAGGTAATGCCCTGCTATCTCAAAGTGTTCAGCACAGAAAGCCCCACCCAAAGCTGCACAAGTATGCAGGGTTAGATTTCAATGGAAATTTTTCAGTGCAGAATTATCAAGATAAGAAATTTTCTCTTTATARTCCTTGATAATAAGGTTTTGTAGCATTTACAAAAAAAACCCACCCAGTGGTTTCCCCACAGGAAACCCACAATACTGCTTTTAATAGGAGCCACAATTTCAGGGGCAGTTAATGAGATAGCATTCTGYTTAACACTGGTTTTAAGTAAACTGGTGATTAAAGACAGGCTTGTCTACAGTGCACAAAGCACCCTGATTAGTTTTTGATTTTATCATTAAGTRCAAAATTCACTGTAAGAGATAGAAGAGCTCTCTGCAGCATTTGAAGCTCACTTGAAAGGCCTCACTCTTGCTGGCAGCTATTTTAAACCAACGTCTCTCCTGTAGCAGTGCTGCTCATTTGTGTGCACTGCACAAGGAGCACCAGGTCTGCACCCAGCATCGAAGTAAAGAGTCACATGTTCAGCTTAAAAGAACAGTTCTGCTTCTCCAATATGTTTGTGAGACTAGAACTAGAGCAGACTCCATTTCAGCATAAACCCAATTAAAAAAATTTTTGCTTTAGTTACTTTGCCCAGAAAATTCTGAATTTTCATTTTTAAAAGAAATATTTTCATTTCAAACAGAAATACGATTTACATCTTGCAGGAACACCTATTCTTTTCAAGACTTCTACTACAAACAGTGTCTCTTACATTCTTTGCAAGGGGATTTCCAGTACAACACCTAGCRTAGAAAATGATATGATTTTTCAAAGAAAGGTTATAATTTGAGTAGTAATCAAGAAAGTAGGCATTTGAGGCCTGGTGGTTTTGTCAGTTGTRCAATTGATTTCACCTTCAGGAAGCCAGAATAAACATGCATTCTGCAGTCTTAGAAAAGCACAAATTGCTGGCAGCTTGCATGCATTACAAAATGTACTTATGTACTGTTTGTTTGACTGCATTTCAGCACAGACTCACTCCTTTGTACACATCTGTGCACATCAACACTTAATCGTGCTCCATTTACCTTCCCCAAGAACTTCAGTAACAAGAGCTATTCCCAGCCAAGGCAGATGTCCACTTGAGATACCAGCATCACATGTTTACCAAAGATCACATAAGTAGTTAAGCAGGCAGAGATACTTTCCCAGAATATGCACTCAGGAATTTATAGCTTGGGGACTCAAAAAAGAGGAAGAAATGCCTTTGTATGCAATAGATGGGGATGAAATAGCTTTACCTTATGTCCTGTCTTTCTAAATATAGTAGTGATTTGTCCTTGTCTCTATTATCCTGAATAACAGCACTTTAGGCAGACTACTAGCTYCCCAAGATTTTAATGTAGCACTGATACAAAGGAAAGAAACAAAGAAGCCTCATATTCACAATGGATTTTACTGCCTGAAGCGAATATTTACTTGCTATCTAACAGAGCCTTCTGTCTCTTGCAGGTTGCCCAAAATAGCTTACCAAGTTCACATTTATTCCAACAGAGTTTGCTTTTGCAGGCATTTGAAGCTGAGACAGTACAGCAACGTTTTGCTCTTAGAGAGCAGATTTATTAACACACCAGCAGGACTACAAACCTGAAATCCCTGGCTGCATTCTCAGTATTCACCTTTCCATTATGCTCCTAATTATCTCCAAAGGAGTTTATATCTTGTAAGCTTCTTGTACAGGCTGATAAGCATTTTACTCTGAATCCTCTGCAGATCTCAGATTTACTCCTTGTGCTCCTAGCTGAGAAACTAAGCAACTGTCTTTATTTTCACAATGCACATCTTCCACCCTCTCCAGTTTATCTCTCAGTTCAGTATCCTTCTATAAGAATTCCCACCAGTTTGAGTATTTTCAGATTAATTCCTCCTGCTCTATTCACTTTATTATGATAAAGCTCTGAGTAGTTAAGAGTCACCCTTAGGTTTGAATGGGATATATTATATTAATCAAGACTAATCTGTTCCTTCATGTTCAAATAAAATGCTAATCCACTAAATTATTTCTTATCCATTGATCCAAGGCTGTTAATACAAAAATAATAATCCAAAATAATAGCATCTCAAGTAAACACTTGGGATTGCAGAGGACATTTTCTCACATTAGAGTCTTTCTGGAAGAGCAGAGCTTTACATTGCTCCTTAGACTGAGGACTATTTCAGTTTATATATTCCAAAAGGACAAACATGGTCATGTGACTCACATTTTTTTCCTATGTAACCCCTCCTAGTTCTACATTATACATTGCAGGAATTAAAACCATTTGTTCTGAAGAAAAACCCCAAAACCCAAACTATACCTGAAACATCAGAAGTGAAGAGAAGGTTTCTTTGACTGTACTCAGTGTGCAAGCTTCCTCTGGAAGAGGAATTCTGAGAATTCACTCCGATTCTGAGAATAAAGTGGTCTCTCTTCCTAAACACAGACATATTTCATTAAATTCTGAAGACAAATACACASAGTCAGCCACATGCTGATTTATCCTTTCTTTCCACAACTGTACTGGACTGTGGCCCCAGATTAATAAACTCCAAAGAATGGAGGAATGACATTATGTTATTCTAACCTGACTTTCGAGAGCTGGCAGTGTTAKAATTCCTTCATCATGCCTCTGAATCCTGTTGTTGCTAAACTGTAGGCTCTCAGCAATAATTTTCAGACCTGGTTTAGAAACTTCAAGAGAAGAAGAGTCACATAGCACTCCTAGGTAAAACAGTTCTGTAATTTAGTTTAAGAAGTCTCTAGCTTTTGTTGAATTCAGCCTAACATTAAGCCCAAGAAGACTTAGACTGTGAATATGAATATTAAAAATTAAGTTTGTATCACATAAATGAAACTAWTAGTCCTGTACATGTTCTTCTGAGGCAAGACAGGTGGATAATAAATACAAGGGTACACATAAATACTTTCATTTTCTCTTGGAGGCAAACACTGAAGGAGAATGTGCGTTTGCTTGTAAAAGCTGAACCACATTTCCTGTTTGTAAGAAAGGAGGTGAAAAAACCAGACTGGAGGGATTTGAGATTGACAGCAGCTCTGAAGACGAGTTCATGCTRCCAGGTTCAAAACAAAAGAGTATCCAACATCTGCCAGCATAACTTGATTTCCTGTTGGATAAAGGGGAGGGGAGTATTTCTAGAARCAACAAAACCAGGTAAGCCTTATCTTTTAAATATGGGAGCAGTAGAACCATGCTATGGTAGATTAGCAGTGTTCCAAGAAGGTGGCTCAGGGTGCTAAACCTTCGTTAATTAAGGTTTGGTAATGAAGATTAAGCACTGGCATTAGTTTTATGCTGAAAACACTGTGCTGTGTGCCTTCTTATTTTACAATGCACTGTTTCCCTTCTGAAGTATGAAGTTGGTATCTWACAAAGTAATTAGTTGTGCACTAATTAATTGCAGTTTAAGGAATCTTTTTCAGAGAATTAATCCTGTATTAAAAGCTCACACAGGTGGAAGCATTTTTAATGCTAATTTAACACTCATCAGTCTCTTAATGGGTTTCTTTTTCTAAGGGCCATTAGTACAAAATATTATTTATATCAACATTTAATTGGAAGGGGGGAGGAAAGACAGTTTTATCTAATCTTTAACAAATTTGTAGACAAAAACTAGAGGAAAGAAAGGAAAGAAACCATTTTGTGCTCCAGATCATCACCATAAATCTGGTAGCAATTTTCTGCCTCTGTGGACAACGTGTTGATACCACAGATGGCGTGTCCACCTAGATGGTATCTATGTTCCTCACCTCAGGTTCCTTTCCAGGGCAAAAAACTGGTAGAAGTATGCTATGTCCTTGTTATCCTTTGGGATGGATTCTCTAAACAAAATATATTTCAGCAAGGAGGAACAAAACATAGCACTTCTGCTACCTATTTTTATGTTGTTGAGAAGCCAAATACCCAATGCAAATTGTTMAATCTGGCTCCACTCCCTGCAGGTAAATACGGGATTATGTCCACTCCTTTGAGTTTCAATGAAATGAATAGCAGAAATTCATCCAGGAAAGATTAGAATGTTTTGGAGGCTTTTGTTTTTCAGGTTGGGTTGGTTTTTTTTTTTGTTTTTGTTTTTGCTTCTTTCCCCTCACAGCCCTCCAGTGACAGTATAATGAACCCCGCAAAAAGAAAACCTAAGAACAAATAACCAARACTCTATTTACTCCCATGTCTTATCTCTGTTGGTGGAGAAAGTTGTCAATAGAGTTTTAAAGAGAGAAAAGCACAATTAACAACGTATTTWGAAGGTCTCTTGTTTGTCTGTATTTTGTGGTGTAAAAATGGTACCTTCASTTTATTACACTGTAAAATATACTAAGAGGTGGTGAGTAATCCCATCTCTAAAGTCAGAAAAGTAAAATCATTATCCAAATGAAGCAACTTACCTAAGACACATGTTCTACTTGGATGCTACTCCATGTTTAACCTGGTTTTCAAAGAGAAATGGAAGAACRGCAGCATAAGAATATATCATTAATACTAGAGAGAATCTGATGCTAGTTAATAAAAATACTGTCATCTTTATAATTATTAAATATATTACTTCTCTTCTCATGCATCCTGAAGTCTTTGAACAATATAACAAGAACTGTTGTCCTTCTCATGAAACCTTAGGGTATATAATGAACTTTTTCCTTTCACAAAGGAGCACATTACTTTGAGAATACATCAATATTATTTCTTGGAACAAACTACTGCCACCCTTAAGCTTTCCTATCACAGAAAACCCTGATGGAATCTGAGCTTTATCTATYGTTTTAGAATCATAGTGTCCTATTCCCAAGCAGCCGAATTATTCCCTATGACTGTTTTCAAAAGGTAGAACAAATTTAATTTAAAATATTTAATYTGATGGCTTGAATGAGAATGCCCYTGAATTGAGTGTCATGGGTTCTTCAGACTAACTGTATGTTACATAAAAAAGATWAATATAGTTTTGCTCTATTTGAGAATAGATTACTTGAATGAGAATTAAAATTAGAGAATAGAATAAAGGACACAATTTCAAAATGGAATATAATTAGTCTAATAGATTTGCTGTTTATTTCTCACTCACCATCTACAGTCTCCTTRTTTTTGTCTTTAGCTCAACCTGTTAAGTGTGAGAGGTTGCATCTGTTGTTGTACATATAGGGAGAGCAGTGTAGTTATCCATGGAGACAAATTGTTCTTCACACAGTCAGCTTTCCTCCTAATGCTGCTGTTGCCAAAGTAGTTATTATTGAAATAATGCAGTTGTAAATGTAAGCAGCATATCAGTAACACCCATAAGAACAGGAAGACATGGGAAAGATCTGGGAGTTGCATACACATAAAGCTAGGATATAAAATTGGAATTTCTCATATTTTATAGCTGGGTAATGTGTTTAGCTTGAAACTAGTGTTAGAATGGCATAGAGCTCTCAGAACAGCACAAATACATCTCTGATCAAGGTGTTCACTATGGTTTGATGGGCTAAGTAAAAACTGCTATTTTTTCTCCCATATAAGTATTGTTGTCTGACAAAGAASAAGCTAGTTTTGYAAAAACAARCAAACAAAAATACACTGAAGCCATACAAATGTTTGTATACATTCTATACAAACATACATTCTACTGAAACACAAGCAGATGTTTAAGTCAGCGTTGTGGAAAATAAATTTAAAAATRMACMAAGTAATGTTCATCCAGGAAGAAATTTAAATGTTCTTAAGCTATTCACACCCATGAAATTTCCTAAATCATRCTTAAGAAAAACTATAGATTGTGAGATTTAAAACATTGATACATTTTATAATAAATCCAAGTTTCATATATTTTTTTTCCTAGAAYGTTTTTAAAATTCTTGAGAAGTAGGATCGCTCAAATACTATAGAATTTAAACTTGAAAACTAAAAAGAAAAAAAWTTTATCCAACCTTTACTATTTCYCTGATAATAATTTCAGTTTAAATCMAAAGCTGAAASAGGAATACAATACTTGTCARCAAAAAGCGGGCCAGTTAAGGGCTGAAAAKAGTCAAATTGAAACKGAGAGTTTTCCTTCTMCTCTGGAAGCACTGKGGAAAAACTGGATTCCTGAATCAGAGAGATAAATGACAACATCCTATATGAAGAAAAAGGAACAACAATTAGATTGTAACTGTACTTTAGGTCCCTGCTCACTCTTTTTATTCTAACAAATCACAGTGTTGTGGCTTGTGGGATGGGCTGCCCAAGGAGCTGGCCCAGTCCCTGTCCCTGAGGTGTTTCAGGARAGGCTGGACATGGTGCAGTTGGCAAGGTGCTGTTCAGTCACAGGCTGGACTTGGTGATCTCAGAGGACCTTTCCAACACAGCTGATTCTGTAATTTTCTCACAGTTACAGGTGCTTCCCTTCTCACAGGCCACAATACTGCTTTCGCTGCCTGGAAAAAGTGCTTGTAGGAAAAGAAATATGAAGTAGGAAAAGAAACAYGAAATTAACTTGAGAAGAAGCCAATCACATCAGAAAAGATAAAAAGACAGGAGAAGAATGAGAGATGATTCTGATTATATAGGTACAACAGTGAAACTTTGAAATTTCTCGTCCTGGACAGACTYGTAGTTTTGGACAGGTTGCATGGGATGCAATATTGAGTGACCAATTTCACAGTAGTCAGATTCCAAAGACTGGTGATTCTTGATGCACACTGATAACATCTTCTCAGTGTGGGATCTSCCATTCTTTTAATTCCTACCCTGAAAATTTTGAATGATCTACATCTGCTTCGTGAGAATGTTGCCTCTCCTCATGAATGTATGTATCTCATTGCAAAAACAGGAAAAGGAGTATTGCAGTGATAAAGAACTGTCAAACACCTTTTGGAGAACTCAAGTGGTAGAAAGGAACGGAAACAGGGTCTTTAGTTTAAAAAGAATACATTGTCAGTGAAAGTACCATGCGCAAAAAAAAGTTAAAAGTTTGTCAGAAAATTTCTGCKTATTTGCTTTGCTTTGTTCCTTTTTAAGAGAGTTCTGATCTGCACCCCAGAAGCCCAGGTGATTTGTGATTCTTTACTACCAGGSCTTATCTTATCTTGTTTACTCATGATAAAAACATCTGGGGGTTGGAGTACAACAAAACAAAAAAAGCTTTGGCAGCACAGCACAACGAGGCGGCAATACCTGTAAGAAGATTTTGAGCTGGAGCTGCTCAGCCAAGGAACAGAGTCCTGTCCTCTCAGCAGGAGCAACTGCATTGCCACCCTCTCCTGGCCAGAAACATGGAAAAGAGCATTCCTGTACTCCTTTAACTCAGATTTATTTAAGAAACAAAATGCCAGCTTCCTGAGGGAATCCAGATAAAGTGCMTTAAGGACCAGTGTTGTCCAATCCAGCCCCTTGACTGCTCTGCTCCAGCTGCACATTTCTTTTTATGCACTATTAGGGGAATTTTGGGCACCAGACTTTATTTCAAAGACTCCAAATCTCAGAGAACATGAAATGTGCTGCTGGKGAAAGTTAAAGCTGCAAGCTGTAACCTCTTTTCCCTCATTTCTTTGGCTCAGTGTTTCCTCTCTCAAGGAAGGCTTTTGCAGGCCATTGGCAGGAACGCTGATAATTTTGGCCACTAAACAGCCACAAATAGGCWATTTTTTTCAGCATGGTTTGTGATGGAAAATTTGTATAAGCTAGCTCAATCAAAGAATTAATTAAATGAAAAAAAAAAAAAAGATTTTGTGCAGGGAGGTTCTTTCCTGCCTTTCTTATTGCAAGAAGAGGCAAGTTTAGAGCAAAAGAAGACTTTGTTCAAATAAGTGGGCCCATCTTATACCAAGTGGTTTTCCAGGAGCTGTTTGAACTTTTCCTTGCAGTATTACTTGGGACTCACTTGTTCCCACCTGATGCTTATCCTTGATAATCACTTCCTCTGATTTCTCAGGCAAGAAAATAAGTACAAGTGGTTTTAAAGCTGGATAAGAGTGCAAGAAAACATAACCAAACTTGACTTTTTTTGCAGTGTTTGTTAAAATGTTACAGTCTCAGCTATTATTCAGAGATTCGTCCAGCAAATTTGTTTTGACTTCATTCAGAACTACTTTCATCATCTGTAAAATTTAGCTAAGAATTTACTTAATTTACTGCAAATACTAACTTAAAGACAACCACAAAAATAATYTCACAGCTATCCAGTAAAATGACTTTTTTTTTATTAATTTCTGATTTTTASTTCATCTTACAGGCAAACCAGCAGCTTAATGYTTGGCTGATTTCCTATGAAACAGTATTTCTGCTAACAGTTCATTAAAGTTGCTTTCTTATTATTTAGCATGGGGTTTTGATATTAATTATTTAGCTTGTATAAAGCTCTTTGTCAGAGAGTAAACAACAAAATAACAGTTTCAATTACGGAAAGCAAAAATCATCCAAGGACAAAGAATACGGTAAAATTATAAGACAACACAAATAGTAAATTTTCTTTCAGTTACAGGAATGGAATGCCATTTTTCTGTCTGGGGAGTTTTGGCCTTTCTGAGTTTGGCCCTGCTTCTTTCATTGACACTGAATATTACCCACTGCATGAAAAAGAAGCGAGGTAAGTAATGTCTCTTTGTAAGGAATCGAGTTTCAATGTTTAAAGATTCTGAGATATCAAGTAAATAAATTGATTCTTCTGAATCTTAAAGTTATGTTTTGGCAAGAATGATTTTACTAGGCAGGATTTAGCTTCTGAAAATTTTTAGGAGAGTCAGGTATGATTACAGAATGGTTGTTGAATGCCCAATCCACTGCTAAAAATAGCTACCCAAATCCATTCTCAGAAGACAACCCAGCAGAACAAGAAGAGTTTAKTTCTGACTAAATTTTCATTTATAAAGTATATTTTTAATACCTGCMATTTCCTTTCCTAGGAAGTATACTTTTCCTATAACTGCTTGTTATTTATACTTCCATTTAAAAATTATTTTAAGTAGATRCATTGATACAAAATATGTTTGAGAAAATTTTCTCTGCCCCAAATTCCTGACTGCTCATTTGAATTTCAGATTTCATGCAGATTTTATGCCTTATCAGTGAATTCTGGGAAAACATACTAATTACGTTTGATAAAGGGATTCTGCTGTGTTTCTTAAACTAATGTGTCTCTCATATGACTGCAGCCATCCTCTGCTTTTGGTTGAAATTAACTTTTTTGGCAGCTTGTGTCAGTGTAACCTGTCTTATTCTATGGTTGGGAAGTTGTACAATCCTCACCATTCCCTGTGCACAGGGAAAACTGTACCTCTGCTGTACAGGTAGGAGTGGCCATCACCAACACTGGTGACTTCAACAAGGCTAAATGCACCTGTGTATTTAACCTACAGAAACAGAAGGCTGGTGCTTATAAACTGAGCTCACCAAGTATTAGAAAATCAGACTTTCACAAGATATTAAGAGAGTTGGAGTGTTTTGGGATGGGTGTGGGCTGTGCTTTTKGGTTTATTTTGTGGTTCAGGGATACTAGGCAGATATTTTGATGAGGAAGAATCAGAGTTATTTACAAAACTAACCTGATCAAGGTTTAGGTCAGAGTGGCTGATGCTGCATTACTCATCAAATTGGAGCTTACCGTGGTAAATTCTGGAGTCCTGGAGCAGAGTTAGTCAGGCATTCCTGAATCATTAATCAAGGTCTAGCATGAAATCTCTCTGYAGCCATTGACTCTCTGCTTCAGTTTCTTCATCTGTGTGGATCGCAGGATCTCCTTTTCAGACATACCAGCAGAACTGGTAAAATAAATAAAACCTGTCACTTTGTAACATTAACATGATTCACCTCCCCAGGCAGAGAAAAGCTGAGAGAAAAAGATGAGGGAGAAGCAGAAGGTGGAGGAAATAAAGAATGAATCACATGTGTTACAATACATGTTTTGGGTGCTGTAAACTAATGTAGACTTTGCAGCCACAGCACAGGGCCATAACACAAACATTTCTTGTATTTGAGAAAAGTAGAGGGAAGATCCTGAGAGTCAGAGCTTTCAACTGTATTCTTTAAAAATCAAAAGCATGTCTGTTGAGACAATTATCTGAAGTGTTCTAGAATAACATGTTTCATTTTCTCTTAATTTTTTTAAAAATTAATTTTCCAGCTAAAATGCATAAAGACTACGAAGAGAGCAATCCAAGGTAAGTTCTATAAAAAAGTTTCTTTCTGGCAAGAGTAAAATGTGCAATATATAATGACAGATGGMTTTGGAAGGATGGCACAGAGGAAAATYCAATCTCATGCAGTCTGCMTGGAAACTGCCTTGGYTGTGGAAAAAACTTTTCAAAAAAAMCAAGGGAAAAGAATTCAYGTGTGAGCTACATCCTCCAGTCATTTTATCAATAATGAAATAATTGCATGCTAATACTATAATTTTACCTGAAAGTGCAAGATATTGAGCTAAACCACCATTACCTATCACTTAAACTCAATAATTCCATAATAATTTAAAAGAACTCTCAGTTCTCACAAAACAGTGACCAATTATAGTCTCATAGTTAATACTTGTGGAGCAATAATTTACATGTATTTACATTTCATAACCATATTTTACACATGGCATCCAAAAGCAATAAAACAGCCTGTTTACAGCTGCAGGATACCTCATGATCTACTACACAAATCTGTTTCAAGTCTCTCTCTCATGTCATAAAGAAAAAAAAACCGAAACCAAGTGCAAACTTTAGAAAACAGAGATGGATGGAGTCTCATCTCAACCCAAATATAAAATGCCCTTGAAACAAAAATACAAAAGCCTGCAATTTTTATTCAAAACCAATTCTCAATGACAAAGTTTTCTTGATATTGGGATGTCTCTATCTGTCCATTAGTGCCTATTCAGATGAGAAACACCACTGTGTTAGAGCACGACCCCCTTGACAAGATACAATCTAGGGGTGCAATAGGAAGGTTACACAGCACTTCTCACTAACAATTCCCATTTTACAAACCCACTCAAAAATATTTTCATGTAACACCAGCTAATGAAACACAACACACAATTAAAAATGCAAAGCTGAACTTAGCTTCAGTATTTTCTGTTTCTGTTGACAGAAGTATTTTATTTTAATCAAGAGGGGACCTTTCAAGAACATCACCCCAAARGACACATGTGGTGCTTTAGTTTGTATTGCATAGTGGYCTCAGAGGACRTGAATTGGGCTCCTTTCAGTGATCRTTAATATTTCTTACCCTACCTCAAACTGTAGCTTGATGGTCTTGGGATTAGCTTTGTGCTTAATGAAGTTAGAGGAAAGGGGAGTTTAATTCTGGGCTAGGTAACAAATCTCTCCTGAGAATACCTACAATGCCATTTCTGCCTCCTCTGATATTTGATCTTGTTTATAAGATCACAAACTATATATATACACAGATTGATACAATCTGCATATGTGCATAAAACATTTACTGAAATAGAGTACTGGGGTGCTAAAKAAAGCATATTCTGGGAATTAAAAGTATTTTTTCATTCCCCTTGCAGTTATGATGGCTATCAMACAGAAGATTATCCAGTTTATGGCAATCTCAATCAAGATATTTTAGGTAAGCTTCATTTGAGGAACATGTGTCTATTCAGTAGCYATAAAAATGTATGATTAAAAAAATTACTGACTGACAAATGGCAAACTTGAGAATCTACATCTTTTCAACTATCAATGTAACTGAAATTATTGAAAGATACTTGGGATAGAAATGCAAMCCTTCATACTGCACTACTACTTCTAAGAACAGCTCTCATACCAAATTTGATTTTTTTACAGTCCATGTGGTCCTGGTCAGCCAGGTATCTCAAAACCAAGAGCTTGTCTAGATGTAAAGCTGCACTAACTGAAACAGCAGCCTGATCCATGCCCATTAAAGCAATCTAAAACCCACATTRCTCACAGTCCCAGGTCAGTGCTCCCACAGAAGCAGGCAGAAACAAACTCACACCAGTTCTCTGCTGTGGCTGTCCACACATCACCAGTGACACTGACAAATGTGCTGAAGCCCAGCAGCTGAATGGTGGGCAGACAGCTTGGCTTTGCTTTGCTGTGCTCAAGTTAACAACCCTTGGCAGTGAGACACCACATTAAAGGCTCTAACATCAGATAACTGCAGTGAGAGCCAGATGTGCCAGGAGTTTGTCTCTTGAAGCCCTTACAGAGTGAAAGCAGTATTTAAGAAACGAGAACACAACTTTTTCTGCAAACCTTAACTGGGGCTAAGCAAAACTAAAGCACTTGAACAGCAGGGGGGGGAAAAGCCCAAACAAACACAACTTTTTCATACACAGTTTGCATAAATTTAATCAACACTCAAATGCAGTGGCATTGTAAAAGTCTGAAAACTGTTAGGGAGTAATCTGTTTTACTGGTGGCTGAAGTGAGTTATAACATGAGAAAATAACTAGGACTAAATTTAYACAAAACTGAAGTAGACTCAGGAATAGAATTTAATCACCAGCTGCTGCAACTCASAACCTCTTTCTCAGCCAAAGAAAAGGCTGCCTGTGCTGAAAAATACATCAGTATGTGGCTACCTCTTAATTGCAAGAAGTCCACCCTCCACTCTAAAATGACTCCCATATAGTGAATAATGAGAAACCTTTCCTTCATATGAACACAAAATGATTTTAATTTTCACAGTATATGTCTGAATTTCTTAGTTATTTACCTCACTATAATTAGAGGGAGAGATCTGTGTGYGATTTCAAAACAAGCACAAACATCCTACCAAAGCAAACTGGGGGGAGTGCACTCTAACAGTGAGAATCTGTTGGTCTGATCTTTTAAGATTCAGTAGCATGTCTTAATAAAATGATTTTTCTACTTTGATAAATTACAGAAGAATGTTGTTATGAGCAGATGAAGTCCCAGCCTCAAAGGCCAGTTAACCAGCTACAGGTATCTTTAATTTTTGTTATGGATTTCTGAATTAGGGTAACATAGTCTGTCTCAGAGTTCCTTTATTTATCCTATAACACTCTCACAAGAATTACTGTGCATTAGTATATCAGTTCATCAARGTATTTCAGTACAAACTTGACCCTCCATTCAATCTGAGTCATTAATAARGAAGCATAATTACAGACAGTTCAGTTCCATGGAAAACAACATMATAAAGCTCAGCAACAGGCAAGCAGATCATGTCAAATTAAATTTGCATCCATGGCCATGGCTTGTGTAAAGAATTAATTTTATTTGGTTTAGTTAGCAACCACATGAAAACACAAGCTGATGATACTCATGAGTATGTCATGAAACACAACATGATAGTCATGACTTTGACTGGCTCTCTCCTGTCCAGTGCAAAATCGACATGCCTTAACCAGGAAAAGATTGTTTTCTATTGATTTGCAATTTGTTGAGATACCTGTATGCCTAAAAGCATGCAAGCTTCAAATGAAATTTGCCTGTAATYGAAGCATTCCTGGCATCAATTTCTTGAGTTGATTGCCATGTATTTCATAAGGAATTATTTTCAGACTCTTTCACAGGATATTTCCAGCAGGTAAAGAACAACTTTTTAAATCTAGACATTCCAATGTCAATAGTCATTGATGGTCCGGCTTGAAAAGCACCTAAAAAACAGGGGAAAGACACAACAAGCATACATTTTGCACTGGAAATGAGATAGTATGTACAGACAAGAATTATCCATCTTTGGTTTTCTGCACAAAGCCTGTTAATAATGTTATTAATAACTGGATTCTAACCAAAAAATAAAGTGAGAAGAAAACCAGATCAAATAATGTCTTGCATCCCAAAGAACCTGGGCTTATTACATAAGCTTCCCTCCTTCCCACAGAGAATCYTTCCAATGATACCTTGATGAATTTTTCCATATTGTCACTATGAGTCATTTGCCATTAGCTTATATTGATCTGTTTTCCATTCTCCCACAGTTTAATCATTTGTACATTTAATGAGTTGTTTTACAGCCAGCTTAGGCAAATTTCAGGCAGAATTATGATTAGAGTGTAGACATACTTGAAGTCTCAGGTATAAATTTAAAGCAAGCATAACTAGTGAACAAARAGTGAATTTTCTTTCAGGTGGAGTCTGCCAATCAGATGTGTTATGCCTCACTTGATCACAGTGTCAAGGGAAAATGCAGAAAACCAAGGAGAAAGAAAGATCCTTCATCAGAGGAAGATGAAGAAAGATCATCTAACACCATGGCGACTTCCAAAGTTAGCATTTACCTCAACAGTGAGCAGCTGGCTGCCGAAAACAYGGCAAAAGAAGAAGCCATTCATGATGATCCCATCAGATTAATGGGCTTGATTCATAACACAAAAGGGGAGAATCGAATATGCAATGAACCAAATATGTAACCATAAAGTGAGATTTGCTTTTTCATTCTGGAGGAGCAATGAATGGTTGGAGAAAATATTCTAGAAAGCTGACATACTAATCAGTGATATGAAATGGATAAGTTAAGTGCTCCAAACTGTCTGCCAAGCATATTTATAGACAAATAACACATAAGCCCAGACTGCCACTCAGGTGGATCTGCCCTTCTGGAGACAATTTGAAAGAGTTGCGGAAGCTGGTAGCTCAGCATTCACGTGGCAGTGATTCCAGTAAGAAYTGATCCTGTTTTAAACAATCATCAGCTTTCAAGCAGTCCTAAAAGACCCCCTCACTGTTTATAGAGCTCTAGCAGAGTACAACTATTCTATAATAACTTCAGTACTTTTGAAATGAGATTGTTTTGTACTTGCACAGCTGGTGATTAGTTGTTTTACCAGTTAAGAACTGATCTGCTGTTCCAGACTGGAACTGGTCTATAGCAATGACTGGAGAATAATTTAACAGCTGATTTAAAGTAGTAATTGTGYTTCTCATGAGACTTAGCAGTATCTTTATGTATCTTTTGTTTCCTCTTGGAATACATATCAAATCTCAACTCCTCTACTAGTGTAATATTTTATACAGCTGTATTCAAGAGTCCACAAAGATATTATCAAGCAATCTGTAACAACAAATCTAGGGAGGATCTCTTCCTTCTTATACTCTGTGTTAACATTCCTRTTGGGTTTTYTRTTGGCATCCWTACTRTTTTACAAAAMCAAAAAGAGCTTTTTATTTCCCCAAACMTTTCGCTTACYSTGTGCACATTCATTTGAAGACTAAATTCTTTAAATATYWAGTTTTATAGAGAGGGTAYYTATTTTTAYATTCTGGGAGTCATTAAGTAGTTGCAGCAGGAAACAATAAAGCAAGTTGATGTAATGTGTCTGCCTCTAGGTGTCAGACACTTCTGCCCTCAAAGAATCAGGATCTTGGAGCCTTTAAAATCCACACAGAGCAGTGCCAAGGAGCTTGAAACTCTGAACCACACAGAGCYCTAAAACTGTGTCAGGTCCTGAAAGACACAGGCCTGGAAACACAAAGGCCCATAGTACAGAGAGCCAACACTTTCTAACAGCAGATATGGATGGACACACCAAGAGACAAATTTATGGGGGAAAAAAAAACAAACAAAAAACCCCAATGGTTAAATTCAAATGTCATTTCAATCTGATAACTAATTTAATGGAAATAAGGTACCCACTTCTCTCTCATTGTATGTACTTGTAACATTAGGTTCACTTCATGGGATTTAATTGCATTCAGTTTCCTTTCTATTCTCAGTCTTCATTGTTTAGTCCAGCTGTGTGTTTATGCTAATTTTCATCAGATGCTTTCTCTTGCAACATAGTTTGTTCAAAGAGCAGGGAAATATTTTTTGTAAATATTCTCCATATATATATATATATATATGTAGTTCCTTTCCACATTTAATCACTGACTCTAATAAATTATTGATTGTGACTCTCAGACAGGATAATCTTCAACAGCCTGTCAACTATTTCCAATGCATTTGTAATGTTGTCACATTCAAATTCAGCTTTATTCTTTTGGCTTTTTACCCTCCATCTGCTTACATAAGCAATCAAATGACTTAATTTTTTTTAACAAGTTTTGGGGTCATTTTCAAGTGACTACTGAATCCTTACATAAAAAAGCATGTTCAGTATTGTTCCATCTTCATGACATTAGAGAAAGACATACATAAACTGTCATATACTAGTTAAATTCTTTACTTATAAAGCAAGTTTCAACTAATTACAGCATAAGAGGAGGTGCTAGGTTCTAGGTTTAGACTGTGTCAGTAACTTTATTTGTATTTACACTGATCCTTAAATTTTTTATAGCAATGAGAAACAATGTAAAGCTTTTTTATTAACAGTAAGTTTAGCATCCAAGTACCAGTTCAGTGGAACAGTAGAGTGTGTAAACAAGAGGAAATATGGTGGAGAACTGTTTGGAAGGGTAGAAGAATGGAACTTAAAACACAAGAGATCAGGTAGCACCATGCACACCTGAATCAGATGTATTCCAGCATTTGATAATCACTGCAGATGTACCTGGCTAAACAGTATTGTTCAGAAAAACAACACAGAATTTTGCCTATTKCATACTTTCAAGAATCTGCTGACTCACATGGTGTAGGAGGACCAACTTTAAAATAGAGCTTCTCCCTTTTTTGCTACTGCTGGCACCCAAAACATGGCATTGGCATGATCTTATCTTCCAACACTTAAAGATTTTGCAAGAATGACCTCTTTAAAYTATTTCAAAGTAATCTTCACAGAGGTAATTTTGCTATGTTGAATAAACAAGCTTACCTTCCTTACATGTATGAGCTGCATTAAAGTTGCTTTGTAGAAGTCATATCTGTGTTCAGAACAAGTCCAAAACCGAATTTCAGCTGACTTTTAAGTTACTTTAGGACAGAAAACAATGAATTATGCAATCTCTCAGTACGGTTGTATTAAGAAATACTAGGAAATAATTACCTCAACAAATCCAAGAAGAAGAGAATTCATAAAACATATTCCCTACAGTGCATCCATRTCTGGAAAAGGAATAAAAAAGAGCCCCAACAGCATTTCTAAAAGACACCATTTTGTTGCTGTCATGGCAAGAAATGTAATATCCAAATTCTGAAGGATGGAATGTGTGTGCAGGACTTCTTATTGCAGAGAAAACCTCACTAGAGCTGGCTTCTTGTCCTATTCAAGAACAATACTTAAGATAACAAGATTTTGGTTTTAAGAGCTAAAATAAAACCCTTCTGTGTGTCTGGAAATAAAGCCAAAGAAAACCAATTTCTTCTTTTTCTGAAGCTCAGGAAGCTAACAGGGAGSAGTGCTGATAAAAGAGCAAGTACCACTTACCACTAACACAATCCCCTTGCCAAGAAAGGCCACAGCAGTGAAAACCTGTGGGACCCCTCATCCTCATGGATTTACTCACGTAGGTATAAAAACTCTTCCTGAGAATTCACATAGGTGAAATAAAAATGTTGAAGGCAGGTATTTGTTCAGAACAGTTTTTTATTTAGAACATATATTGTGTCAGGTAGAATTTCATAAAAACATAATACAATTATCAAAAGTATAAAATTTTATTGAACAATCTACTTTGGAAAATTTTAAACATTAACACTGCATAGCAGACTCAGAAAATTTTAAACATTACTTAGAAAATKTTAACACTAAGATTGCATAGCAGACTCAAGTGATAGCATATAGCAGTGAATTTGGGTCTRTACTGATACACTCAAAAAACATGAATAAGCAGCAATTTAGATAAATGACTTGTTCCTTATCATTAATACAGTAAGAATCAAAGCTTATAAGCAAATAAAAAGAATACAGATCACATTCTGTTATTACAAATAYTGTCAACTATAAAATTCCAACTTAGCCATAAATTGAGTAAGAAGTGCCCTGTGAAAAGGGACAAACCTTTTCCCAAAGATTTATATTACAAGGAGGTAAAAACCAGAACTATAAATTTACATATAATTATGAACCATTGATTCCTGGAAGAAGAAACAGCACTGAATAAAACCCAACCTGTATAAAAYTGCTTTATGTGTAGCAGTCCATGAATGGTTCTTGGTGAGCTTTAACCAGAGTCATCCAAGGGATTCCTGCCATTGGTCTTTCCCATCAGTGTAGCTTAGTTTTCTGTATACACTAAGGAAAAAAACCCAAAACCTTTGTTTAGAAGATCAAGTAATTTACACAAAAATATTGTATTTGCTGAAACTCCAAAGAATGTTGGATGAAACTGAAACAAACTGTCAAAGCAAGGTATCTGAAAAATCTTGACTGTGAATAGCAGCAGGGCTCCTTGTGTGCTTTCCTATGTGGTTTCACATGGGAAGGAAGCTTGTCATGCTATGTCATCTAAATGCCTCAGCAGTGCTACACCATCAGTCTAAGCTATGTATATCCATTAAACTTTGAGATGCAACCTTGGAATGCATTCATGACTAGTTAAAAGTTAAAGACACAGGTGAGAACACCTTGCCTATTGCTTAAGAAACTGCATAAATTTCCTCTGATATTTTGAGCTAATTTGGTTTACATCTGACAATTAAGTATAGCAGTGAAGCTGTAGGACAGCATTCACACAGAGCTGAAGAAAAGTTCATTAGTTATAAACATTCCCTTTTCAGAAATATCTTTCACAATCATCTTCTAGATGAAGGCAATCTGGTTCCAGATAGAAAGACAATTTTCCTTTTCTTTGCACACCCATTTATTACAACATACAGCATTTTGCCACATGGCTTAGGCATGAAATTTCTGAGGGATCTGAAGCCATTAAAAAGCTTCACTGCTGGGAACTATAGAAAGCTAAAAATATCACACCACAGGCCTCAGGCAGCCTTCCAGCTGACAGTCCATTTTGGCTACAAATCAGCACGCATGTCTTTGTGTAATTAAAGAACAAAGAAATAGATTTTATTCCAGATGACTTGGAAGAAAACTCTGAAATCTTGATTTCTCTAGTTATATGCATTAAACAAAGAAAAACCTTTTTCTTTAGAATAGTAATTAATCTTACAGGAATGGCTATTTTGTTGGCTAATATTGTATGGGGAGACAGGATAATGTAGTGAGGAAAAACAAAAGGAACTGAGGAGAACTTTGCTAACCTAAGTGGGCACACTCAACACCACAGAAACATCCTTGCATACTCATCAGCTTATCTCTAATCTTCCATTCTATCAAAAATAATCCAAATATAATATTTATCAATATTTTATGCATTTGTAATACAAACCTCTAAGTTTCAATTCCATCTTTGCTTAAACTGGAACTTTTTTTTACATCATTAAGCTTCTTTTCTTTCTAAATTCCCCATAACAAGTCGTTCAACAATGCTTTCTGCCTTCCTTTGAACTTCTAATTCAAACATTGTCAGAAAATGTTGATATCAGCAGTAGGATCATCTCAAGCATAGTGAAAAATATTTCTTGACTGAGTTTGGAAAGCCAGCATGACTTGCAGTGAGAAATTACACTTTATGGCAGAAAAGCACGTTAAAAATCTTTTGGTAATAAAAGTCAGGAATTTTTTAGAGAGCTTTTAGTGATTTTTAAATCCTTAGAATATTAAATGTTTGTAATTAAAAATCCAAGAGATCTGAAGCTTGATAGTCCTTTTAAAGTTACATATTTTCAAAGAAAAACAGACCTATTAGGCCAGTATTCAGGGAACTGGAAAGAGCATCCTGCTTCCAGAGATCTAAATACACTTTCAGTAGTGATAACAGCAGAAGAGGATCTCTGATTTGTTCCAAGCAGTCCCTGCTTGTTTACACAGAGCCAAAATGCAGGTAAATGATGTCCAGCTGCAGAAGCCAGCTTCTTCAAGTCCTTTCAAATGACAATWTGCTGCAGTCCTCTCTGAGGAGACTTGTCAGCTTAAACACATAGCCACAATCAAAACAGTCCTATAGCATATCTAAAATAATAAATGCCTCTATAATGAGCACCAGATAAAGACTACAGTAGGTATTCAGTTAGGTCATCTTACTGCCTTGTGCTCAGCAGCTCTCCTTGCTGGAGTCTGGCTAGTTTTGACCACAGACACTTGCTTCTCTGTTCAGCTGCAGGTGTGATTAGCTTGGGCCCTCCCATACTCATTTTCATTCTACAAGTATGCATATCACCTTTAATATAGGCATAGAGGAGTAAGAATTCATTGTGAAATCTCTTTTCCAAAGAGGCTATCATTATTACCTTGGGCGATGCATTCTCACATTTCTGAGAGAGCTGCAGTCCTCCACTGCCCCAGGCCACCCTGAGTGTGCACCTGCACTTCTGGAGTCTGGTGATGAGAAACAGCAGAAGAAAAAGGCAAGAGCAACGTTGAGTAGCACAAACATTACAAAATGTTGTTTAAGGATTAGCCAATTTAAACACTGGAAATACTTCAGTGGGCAAATTTCCTTAAGAAAATACATTTGTGCAAATTAATAAAGTGTCTGAAACTCACCTTGGAGGGAAGTGCCAGGAATACCAAGAAAACTCTTATCTGAATAATCATGAGATCCAGAGCCCTGAAAATAAAGCAGCAACCTATAACATTCATGAAAAAAATACTCTTTCACAGCTTGTCTCAGAAGAGATGACTGTGAACTTGGAAATAAGTGTCTGATTTAAATCAAGTTTAATGATTCCTGTGAAACCTTATAAAGATTTGTTTGTTTCACATTGTCCATCTATAAAATTAGTATCATTTCAGAACACCATAAYTGAGTCACTGTTTGAGACCATTTTAACCAGTGACATTGTCTAGTAAAATGGAATCAAATCTTTCATTTAGAGCCCTTTCAAATGTATTAATTACAGAGAGCTTCCTCACATGATCCAGGAGACCTGATATCCCCAAGCTCCCAGAGCTGTAAAACATCCCTACTGACCAAAAAGCACCAGAAGTATGCTATCAGTAGTTCCAACAGCTTGCAGCTCAAATCCATTCTTAAACCCTTCTCCAAATATCTAAAGGTGTACATTTTTCCCCCCCACCCCCAAGGTCCTTAAATACCTGACAATGACAATTGTGGTCTGCAAAAAAGCTGGGGCTTCTACACTTGTAYGTGCTCAAAAAATCCATTCCAGCTGTCTGAGGATTACCCATTTTACCGTGGGAAATCTCCTGACATTTCCTTGAAGAAATACCACGTTCTGGTGTAACTTTCAGTCGCTTTACTGGTGAACAAGGAAGAGAGCTTTGACAATTTCCTGCTCTTTTAACTCTGAAAATTGCAGAATAATTTCGGACAGGAGAATTAACAAGAGCATTTACAGTTTCAGGCATTTGCATTTCTTCATATTTCCTGAAATTTGAAACTGTCTGAAACACAGGAAATTTTGGGACAGACTGCCTACACAGTTGCTCATAGAGCCTGTCAAATTCTATATCACACTGCTTAATGGACCTCCCAAAAGCACTTAAATTACTCTTTGCTAATCTTCCTTTCTCTTCAAGGTTCTCTGAGCTTAAAAGAGGTCTTGTCAGAGACTTTTGGAATTCTTCAGAACACACTTTGTAGTAGAGTTCCTCAAATGCATCTTCGAATTTATTTGGCATCTTTGAAGGGCTGTGCTTCATAGAACAGGAGGAAAATGAGTCTTTGCGTTGGAAAGAAGTTTGTCTTTCAGAAATTATTTTTTCAGGGTACATGAACACAGTATTTGATGATCTTCCAGGAGAACAATTTGAGATAAGTATAGAATTGTTACTATTGCCATGGGAACTGCAAGCACGTGAACACAACTCAGAGGTACCAAAAGAAAAGTCAGTTTTCTGGGCCTTACCCTCTTTTACAAGATGAAGTGCTCTTGAATCTGAACTGGCAGTAGGTGTTATAAAACTGGGTTCTGAGAAACGTTTGTAAGCCCATTTTTCACCTTCTGTGTATTCTGAATTCTTTGGTGAGGCAGTAGTCTGTAATTCATCTTCAACTAGAAATGTCTCTCCCATTCTATCCACAACATCAGGAAAAGCAGTGTGTGTGCAGACTTCTTGGCCCTTTCCAGATGCCAAATGTTGTTCTAACTTTGAGTCAGAGTAGTCCATTCTGGTTTCATTTGTATCAGGATAAGCATAAGGCACCAGATCAGAAGAATTACTAACGAGGCAATTGTCATGACAGAATTCACTGCTCTCAGTTTCAAAAGTTTGATTCTGATTGTCTTCACTTCTACAGCTATGTATGCTGTGAAATGCTTTTTTGAGTTTACAAGGTCCAGACCCTCTCATTTTGTCTACAGTGATGTTGAGCTTTGGTCTTCTAGAATGCCATCTCTTGGACCTTAAGTGTCCCCACAAGTGTTTTAACACTTTTCTCTGTGAGTGCTTTGCCATGAGCTTTCTCAGAATTTCTACCATTGCTGGATACAAGTCTGCAATAGTTGTATTGCTCCAGGAGCATCCCTCATCTGCAGACTGGCATTCTCCATGGATACTATCACACCAAGTCATGCTCAGTTCTGGGCAAGGTTGGTGCCTGGGTGAGACTATTGTATCTGATGCAATGGGAACAGCAGAATGTTGTAACTGTAGGTATTTGGACGAAGAACATTCATTTGACAACTCTAGCTTCTTTCTGCAAACAGCGGCTTCATTGCCTATTCAAAAAAAAACAAACCCCAAAAACCACAAGTCAAAAAACAAAAACAGAAGACAGAAAAATCCAAACCTATTAAGGCACTTCCAGTAATATACTGTATGACTTAAAAACAGCTGTGTATAATACAGATAGCCTTACTGCAATAGCATATTTCATTAAGCTTTAGTGCCAGGCTAAAGAGATGATTAACATGCAATCAATTACGGAAAAAAATTAATAGACTTCCTAACCATATGGAATTCACATCTTATAGAGGAAACATTTTAAATGTGTTGGAAAAAACCCACTATTCAAAGTAGCAAAATATACAGTTACTCATAGCAGAGGAAGACTCTGTCCTTTTTGACTCCTGGTCAGAAGTAACAGCCTTATCAAAAAGGTTTTGCTATTTTTATGCGTGTATGTACGTGACTGATACAAGTACAGCTTTTGCTTTCACAAATCACGATGAAAATAATGATTTTTGTAGTTGTTAAGTCTAAAATATTTACACCAAAACTCTTAGTCTGGAAAGCTTCTGAAGAAAGTTTACTAGCAGGTACCACTTTGACTACCAGTTACCAGAGGACCCAAAGCCACGGCATTACATTCCTTGAGTTCCATATAAGCAGAACTAAAAAATACTGCTTTCAGTGAGCTAAATGCTGCTGAATTTTATAACTCTGCATATTTGTTCCTGAGGCTACATAAGAAAAACTGGTTTTATGTACACAAGTTATTTATTTTCTGCTTTCCAAATACATTTTGCCATAAGCAAAATCATGTCTAACTTCCCTTTAAAATCCAGCCTATTGAACTTCTCAGATGGATAAATAATGCTTTTGTGTTTACAAGAAATGAAATATTTTTTTCTAATGCATTTTAATAAAAATCACATTTTGCAACTAATATATTTAGCCAACAGACAAAAGACTTAATTGTACCAAGTGGTTCCTGCACTTCTTCTGGCRAAGTTAAACGACGATTTTTGGATGAACTTGGAGTTGTTATCTGAAAAAYAAATAAAGCAAAAACCAATCTAATGTTCTGAGTTTTTTGCATGTTAAAGATAACATCAAAATCTTGCTTGTGACTCCCTCTCCTCTTACTATTCTGGGTCATGTACAGCTATGGTCTTTAGGCGCTCAGCCAAGCTCAGACAGWTAAAGTGGAAAACACCTAGTCTAAGGCTTCTAAGTTTTAGGAGCTACTAGTTTAATCTTGGAAAGCTATTAATCATTTTTTTCAACTTATACATTATGTATCATGTATCAATCCCTTTCCCAAATGTAAGGATTTATCCATGAATACATACACACACACCCCTGAGTAATCTAGACATCTCTGGCAGCTCCAGCAGAAAAATAAGCTGTGCCCTGTATCATAACACTTCACCTTCTGATCTTCCTCACCACCCATATCAAAACAAAGCTAATTCTTTTTTTTTTCTCTACAAAGCTCAGATTTAGACTTTTTGGAAAAYTTACAGCTCAAAGGTTAACCAGCACATCAAGGTTCAATGAAAAAAGTATAAAAGTAAAAAAAAAAAAGTGAAAATAAATCTGTAAATAATTTGCTCTGTTTCTTATMTATCATAGCTGTCAAAACCACAAGATCCTATAATATTTACACAGGCATCAAGTGGAAGAACAATGGTAGAACCACAGAATTCATAGGGCTACCCAGTTAAAGAGCTCTTATTTAATTCTAACTAGCTAATAACTTAGAACAGGAGAAATATGTTACCGTTATCCATTTGGGAATGTTTCTCTCATCATCTTGTACTATCAAATCCACTCGAACTCTTTGTGTCTTTTGGATTTGCCCATCATCTACATTCAGATTCTTAGAGGAAAATAAAATTATTARAACACATAGAAATTATCGGCCCAGACAACTCCAAACTGATTATTCACTTTTACTGCAAACTAATACTCAGATGAGGAGATGCAACCAGCATCAACTTATTTTTAATGTATACATTTAATGCAAAGTTCCCCACCCAGAAACTAGAAAAACCCCCACAAATCCCAAGAAGGAACTACATGTGAAGATATATAAAAAAAGGAAAAATTAACTAGTTTAATCAGGGAAGAGCACACACTGCCTTAAAGGTCCACTGATAAAAACAAACCAACAAACTACCCAACTAAAGAAAATAGAAGAAAACAGTTACAAAGCTCTGATAATTACAGCTGCAAATCTTTATATGTATTCTTGACATCCCAAGAGAACTCAAATAGAAATTAAGGTCTGCTCTCAAAGATCCTCTATATAAAATCTAAGAGAATTTTGTAAGAAAAGACAATTAGGTAAACTGTCACTTTYTTAAGCAGATTGTATTAGCTGTTGTCAGAGAGAGGACACCAGCACTATGCTAAACAGGTAAGGAAAGTAAATCCCATTTTTGTAATGGTATTTGAGCAAGCAGAACACAGTGCATTTAATTTTTCTTCAGCAATGTAAATGCTCTGGGTAGTCCTGACCATGGTCTAGTTTGGGAACCAACAGAAGACTCCAGTCTGCTTTTGTTATAGCAGCCATTATTTCACATTTACCATTTGCTTKAAATCATGTTACCTATTTATGCTAGGCTCTCAAGTGAATGACCATACTTTTTAYAGGTGTTTTTACCTTATGATCCACCTGGTTATTCTTTTTCCTTACCTATAAAAGCTTTTCTCAGGGTTGCCTGTTGATGCAGTACGTTGTATGGCTTACTCTGGCCTGCTGGTATCACCAAGACAACAACACCACCTGCCATTGGTCTTTGTGACACTACTTATTGAACCCCTCACTTGCTAAAAATGTGCATTAAGATGCAGACTGCATCAAATTTTCTGATGACTGTATCAACTCACCAGGCATGGATAAACTATTTAAATAGTTAATAGTTTCTATTGAACACAAAGGCATTACATTCTATTAGGTGCTTGAAATTTTTACCTGGAGATGAATGTCTTCAAATTTTCTTCTTACTGAGCTTATMTCACCTCCTTCACCTGCAATTTGAAGGTAAATATTAAATAAAATACAGTTGAATTCAAAACAAATCTTTTTAAACACACACTGTGTTAGTTATTGACTACACTGTTTTCATTCTAGAAAATAGCTTTCTATACTATAAATTTTAGCTGTATTACATTTCCATTTCAATTCCAATTGAAAGGCATAGTTTGTGGATTCATAAATGACTTGGGTGGAGCAAAGAAGGATAAAGAAAACTCCTTTGCAATCAGTTCTTTCAGATTTATAAYAAACATTCCAGAGAGTAAAATATTTTTAAAGCTCTTTTTCTTGCTCTGCAAGATTCATTATTCATTCACTCATAATTCCCACTACGTTCCTAAATATCCCAACAAAGAGAGCAAGGACTTTCTATCACACTTTGTCTTAGTAGCTTCCTATTTTCAAAACCATCTTAGAACTCACAAAGTGAGAAATAAGGCATACTTGAGAGTATGAAAAAACAAGTCCAAATCWTTTAACTCAGCTTTTAGGTATTCTATGGGTATTTTTGTGAATGAAATGCAACAAAATGTTTTTTCCTAGATGTAGCYAGACCTTCCAATTCATTATTAGCTAAAATGAGTCATCCATGAGCATAAAATATGTAAGTGCATTTTAAATCATGATTTCTGAATTTCCATGGAGTCATCACAGGGAAGGAAAAAGGAGAGAAGACTAACATTGGAAACTGTGAGTGAAAAAAAATCTTGGTTATGACACCTACTGCATAACTGCTTTGTCATACTATTCTGAAATTGCTATTACTCTTTCTGCCATACAATCTTCTTCCTCCAGTAGAACAAACCTCTCACAAACCTATCAGATGGCTTCCTAAATGTTCATGAGGAAGAACAGACTTGACTGCTACAAAAATGAGCAGTTCTTGAGATAAAGGGATCAAYCCCTGTGTCCAGGAATGGTTGAYTCCATCACACCAAYTATAAATTATTAGAAAACAGCTTGWATCAAAGAATCAGTTGATTTATATACCAGTGGAATATTCTTCTAAGTGTGAATCTGCAAAAATCTAATGTTAGTATATCTTCAATGTATCAGGAATCATACATTCAAATCACTGGAACTTCAGTTATTAGCAGAGGGCCATGACATAGAATAAAAAATATTTTCTCCAGGAAATCTAAAAGTGTTCCTAAAAGCCAAAAGGCACATTCAGTAACAYCTTTGCCCCTCCAAGGCAGAACAGRGAGGAAAAAAAGAAACCTTCCACYYTTCTCTCKCAAAAATAYRACCTATAATATAGAAAGCTATTTTACAGGAAATGCATCCAAACACTATTATTACCTAAGTTATGMGTTATTTATCCTTTTCTCCAAACAAATTCATTTTTCTGTGATAGGATCCTGCTAGATACAAGTAATTGTTCAGATATACTTTGCCATGCTACCTGCTATGAAAGCGAAGATGCTAATCCTAATAACTTTCCCTATTAATGACAGATTTATACTTGCAGGTCAGGTTAGAGCTGTTCCACTTGAYTTTTACCTGCTGTAGACAGGCTTTGCATACTTTCAACACAAAAATAATGATTGRATAATTATACATTAAATTCTTCCATTAAAATAATGGAAGAAACTTTGCCTTCCCTGAGAAGTGTGAAGTATTTTGTATGAATACTAAAAATTGAAAACAACTKCTAAAGCAAAAATTTTAGCTAAACCAGCTAAAGATAGATTTTTTTTTCTTAAGTTAGTATGCCCTATTGGTCACATTTTGTATATTAAAAAAAAAACACCAAAACCAAACCAAGAAAAAAAGTCCCGAAAAAATCCACCAGAACAACCAAAAGCCAAAAAGCCACACAACCCAAACACCATAGTGAACTCAAYTTTTTATGTGAGGAATCCAATCCCATATCCCTAAGAATCTAATTTCTACATCTTACAGTGTTTGGAGATAGCTGGAACTCACGGAGGTTTCCACAAATCCTCTCCAGTCTCTTCGTAGACCATTCATAGGAGGAGGAGGAGAAGTGGATAATTTATTGTACGCTGCTATGAAAATACCAGGGTCTGAAGTACTTCACTCATTTATTCCACAAGTGCAAAAAGCAAAGAGCACTTACAGAGGCCAAGCTACAGATGCCACAGAAATATTTTTCCTATGTTTCATCGAGCAGGTGGAGGAAAAAAGTCATGCCATTTAAATTGGCAGAAATTTTATCATTCAAACACTTATTTGAAATTATCCTCTCAAATAATAGTAGGAAACATTTCCCTCAACAGAGAAGTAATTGTCAGCCTTAGAGGCAGCTATGTAGATGAACAAGCCAATTTAATACCAGAGTACTTAAATTGCAAGCTAATGATACTTTACTGCAACTGCTCTTTCAGCCATTAATTGCTGGCTACTGCCCAGCCATAGCTTAATTTATGAAAAATAGCAGAACTTTCTATTTGCTCAGGAATCAAAAATGTTGAGTAATAGCAGTTTTAAATATTTGAAAAAAAACCTCCCAGTCAAAGACTGTTGCCACTAATTAACAAAATCAAATAATTACCTGGGAGTATAAGGCCAAAACTTCCCCAAAAGACTTCACAAGACCATTGCCAAAACATTTACAAACAGTGCCGAAGAATTGTTGCAACTGACTGCAAACCTCTGTTTACCACTCCCCTAATATTTAATGTATCTMTTTTAACCACTAATAAAACTTCTACTGACACCTAGGCCAAGGTTTTTATTTCACTGTTCCTTTTTTTATTAAGGAAGGCCAGTTGAACATATTCCACATTGACTTTCCAATGTATCAGGGAATCAGGACTGAAATTTTAAAGATGAGTATGCATATTGATTTCATAGAACTACCTGTGCCTCAGACTCTTGCTATTCCTATTCTCTACTTTCTGAAAGGGTACAGAACATGTATAAAAGCTAATTTGACTGTATTAGAGAGTGATGAAAAATTTATTTGCTATTTTATGAAAAAGTAAAAAAAAAAGCAGATAAGTAGTAAATTAAAAAACCTACCTGTATCAGATATATCCCCACCAATGTTCTCAGAAGATTCCTTAAAAGCACATGAAAGGAATTTTAATATAGATAGCTTAACCTATATTAATTAGCCCGTAGAATTTTCTGCTTTCACTACTTGCTAAATTTTTGGAGGGTGGTGGTAGTGAAACAAACAGAGGTGTATTTCACAAATTCTGTCCAAATCAGACCATCCTTATTAAAAAGTCTGTACACAAACTTACTTTGAGTCAAAAGACACTATTCTATACTGCAATGATTTTACAAATAATAAGTAAAAATGTTAGATCCACAAATTGCCTAACTAAAAAGGCACTTGATGGCAAGTTGGAGCCTACATCCAACTGCTCTCTCTCCCCCTTCAAATAAACCAAAGAATTCAGCTGAAATCCACAATTGATATTGTGGTACAGGACCACCTGCTCATAAATAATTTCTTAGCTTTTGACTACATCCTTTTTCCCAAAGAGGCTGCCATAGGATGGTTGGGGTTGGAAGGGACCTTAAAGACCATCTAGTGCCACCCCCTATGTGATGGCCAAATTACTCAAAGCCTCATCCAGCCTGGCCTGGAACACTCCATAAAAACAGATGCAATGTGGTGCCCATACCTGATCTACTGTTGAGTGTCCATCTTCAAAATCACTGCTCTGTTGCTCTGATATTTCTTAGCATGAATGGGAGGGAAAAAAAAAAAGTTCTATTACATTTATAATATTTAGTGTTTTTTGTTATTTTTGTTTTAAATTTTTTTTATTTTTCCCTCTATGTCCTATCACCAGCAGCTCTAGTAATTGTTTTGATTTCTATCCTGGAACTTGATTTCTAATGAAGTAACTGTATGCTACTTTTTTTCCTGTAGGCATCCTGATTGATTGAGTATACTGAATAATCTGCTAAGTTTTTGATAGCCCATTATGCAACTTCATGAGAKTCTTTTAGTACATATTTTTTAATATGCTCACTCATCTAGTAATTTTCAAAAAGCTAACATTCATTTCTCCACTACATGCATGTTTAAGTTAGGTTTGAATTTTAAGATTTAATGATTATCTGACAAAACTGACAAATACAACCAAAACCCCTTTGATTATTTGATGAGGGGTGCTTATTTTAACCAACTTGTAATGATAGTACCATGAATTCTAATGTATTTACTCATCATAAACATTTTAAATTACATTTCTGAATCCTTATGAACATAAGTATTGCTGATTTATTAGATGGTTTCTCACATGAAACCCGGTGAGTGTCCTAAAGGGTTTAGCATGAACCTGAATATTTTCCTGTAAGTCAAGACTCTTCAGATAAGATAATTTATAGCAGGTGTTTTTTTAATACTTTACCTGTAATCCTTTGTCTATTACGCTGCAATTAAAACAAAAAAAAGAAAGTCAGAATAATCAAAGAACAGCAAAATAATTTTAACCATTGTCTTTATTTACTTTGGTATAGCCCTCAACTACATAACCATTTGATTTCCTCAGGTTTCCTGTGGCYAGACCAGAAAAGCCATAAGTATCTAAGTAAGTAGGTAAAATGTAGCTGTCATTCATTTTTACCCTTACTGTTGCTGCTTAAATCACTGCAAAAACATATCTTGGCCCACACTAGAGGCTAAGAGAGAGAATTTCCCTTACAGTCTTTAAGGAATTTAGTTGGGAAACCTTTGCAGCAATGYTAAGTAGACTGTGCACAAGGTATTACCAGGAGTGGAAAGGGAACCATAAATACAGCYTTCTTTTGGTCTCTGTTAAATCCACTCTTGTTCCCTTGGACTGAGTTTCATCCCTCATGCCCTCACTCTGGGGTTCAGAACAGCTTCTATGTTAACTATCAAGGCACACCATACAGGCCATGGGTTTATCTGACATACTGACTGGTGAGAATGCAAAGAGAATGAAAAGACTGTGAGAATGAAAAAAAGTTTCTTTATTTACTTTGGCATTATTTCACAGGGAAAAAAAAGAAAAGAAACTAAAGATGAAACCAGGAAGCCCTGTGGAACTGAAGAGCTGAGTACCTGAAGTAAGATAAATTGATTCAATGCATTAACTTCACTRAAAACATTCTGATGAGTTCCAAATATACACATTCTCAAGAGACACCAATTTAAAAAAAAAATTTATCCTGGTTTAGAAGTGGCACTAACCACTGATAAATGGTCATCTATTCTAGTCAAATACATCTGAAAATTTTAAACTATGTTAAAACCCTATTTTAAAGTGGATGTTAATCTCATTAATACCTTTAAAATATTATATGGCACAGCAATATTACAACATAATCCTATATTCTAGGATCTATTTATAGATACATAAAGGAACATTGCTGCATTTTGGCTACATGGTAGGACTGTATTATTAAATACCTGAAATACTTTCTTCTTCAACTTTTTAGCATCCTTCCTTGACACTTGTGACCATTTTTTTGGTCCTAGAAAAAACAAAAAGTAACAGCATTAACACATCTCTTCTTACAGTAACAACCAAATGAATATAACTCTAACAACTGTTTAGGAAGAACATATTACAGAATAACAAAGCACTATCAAATCTGAACAGCCTCCATTTTGCTGAAATAAGAATTTAGAGAAAAACAAACCAGGAGAATATGGTACTTGAAGTTAGTTGAGAAGTCAGGCAAGGCAAAAAAAAGTAATCATATGCTGAATCTAAAATCCAAAGGGCATTACAACCTCATGTGCTACCAAGAGGGGAAAAAAGGGCAAGTGCTTTTAGTTTTTAGATTTTAGTTGATGAATGCAGACTACAGGGTATCTGAGGTTAGTTAAAGCCATAATTGAGGGTCTACAGGACTGATTCATATTCATTCCATATTGAATAGAGGTCACTAACCCAAAAGTGTAAATCCAAAGCTGCCTATTACAGTACTCTATGAACATTTCCTCCCTCTCCCAATGGATAATGCAAATGAAATGTAAGCCTGCCAGTCTGTAAACACCTKTGGTGCACAGCTGGTACTCCCGAGGTCCATCCAGTAAGTTAACAAGAACTGATATGGCAATTCATGCATGTGGTAGTTTTTACAGGGCTTGATTTTTGGTGAAGAGAGAAAAAGCCAACCATGGAAGTGATTTTCTGTGAAAATCTCTAAAAGCTTCTTCTGTGCCTGGCAAAATTAATTGCTGGCTGGCTCTGAGAATAAGCATGCTGCTAAGCCAGTTAGAGAAGCTGGTAATGCCTCCATGACAATATAAGAGCCAAAATAACTGCTAAATAACAAAATAACTAAAATAACTATGGTCTCCAAGGAGTGGTGAGGGAGCTGGCCGGTCCCTTTCCTGGCAGGGCCCGCCAGGCCATGCAGCCTGGGGCTGTCCCAGTGCCACAAGGAACCATGTGGCGAAGACCAGTAGTGCCCTGGCCATCCCCAGGCCCTGAGTAGCCCCATGGCCAGCCCCAGGCCCCAAGTCCATCCCCAGGCCCCAGCACGGCTTGCAATGGACTTCACTGGCCTTTAGCCAGCCGTGCTGTGGACAGAAGCACAAGGGCAGTGGCAGCTTTTCCTTCTCAGCACCCTGCATGAAGAAAAAGCACTAAATGGAGCCAGCAGGGACCGTGAGATRGGCAGCAAGAGACACAACGAGCAATTCTCCAACACAGAGCCCAGATGGGATCCACCTTTTAACATTGCAGAGCTCTGTAAAATCTTTTCAATTGGTAGAACTTGAGAACAGCTGAACCTACAGACACCGATCCTCTCCCAAATCAGAAAAAAGGGAAAAGTGAAGAAAACTGCATAGTGACACTAAAGCCAGTGCAAAGGAGGGAGGGGGATGAAGAAGTGCTCAGGGCCTCAGAGCTGAGATGCTTTTATAAGCTGTGGTGAAGACTATAATATTACAAATTATTTCCCTGTAATTCATGAAGTGCCTAGAAGGATGGAGAATTCACCTGCCGCCTGTGAAAAAAAAGGCACTCACACTAGAACCTGTGAATGTTGAGAAGCTGTGACCTGGTGAGAGGCTTGAACAGAGAGAGAGAACCCTTGCTTCCAGAGATAGAGGAAGAGGACCCTTGCTTTTCTACTAGAACAGCTCATCCTTAAAAATTGCACCCTGTGAACTAATGGCCCAGGGGAGAAAAGCAGATGTGAAAAGACTGATTTGCCTGTTGACCAACATTGAAGCAGGTTTTGGGCAAGACTGCAACTTGTAAAAATTAAAACACATTAAAAAAGTTCCCAGTTCTCCCATAGAGAGGGCCCCACGGCATAGCAAGACTCCTCTCCCTAAGTGAGCTGAAAAAAAAAAAAAGAATTTGAAAATGACACAGTGACCAAAAACCCCACGTTTTTGTCTGTCTATGCTGTCAGTGAGAAAGTAAAAAGACTGGGGGGGGGTGTATTCTAAAGGTTTTAGGTCTCATTATCATCTTTTTGATGATTCTGTTAATAAATTCTCCTTCATACATTTTAAAGTGTTTTTCACCTAATCCTTATCTCACCCCATGAGCTTTTAAATTTTTCTTTCCCCCTCCTTTGCTCAACTATAGCAGAGGAGAATGAATGATTTTTTTGTAGGTGCACTGGCATTTAGCCAGCATCAACCCATGACAAGGTATCATAATCCTCCCTTCAGTGATAATAAAACCTGCCAGAGATACTTAATTTCCCAGAGAAGCCTCCAAGATACTAAGTCACAAGTTCCACTAAAGCCCTGAGCAATATATCTTAAAACAATAGCTTTTCCTCCTCAATAAGCTTTCCATAGGCATTATTGCTCTATAATGGATCAACCATTACAATGAAAAACTGGATAAATATTGTCATGGGCCCACATGGTTTAGATTTATGCCAACTATATATGGGAACATTAAATGAAAAGTTAAAGAGACTGTCTGCCTACTCCACCCTGATGCTTGGCATAGCAGGAATTTATCAGAGCAGTATTCAGAACACTAAGTGGAGATGAAAATACATGATCCATTCATGCATATCAACTCCTGCTAATGTCTCCATACCTCTGCTTCCTCTCAGTCTTCTCCATTTGGATTCATCTTCTTACAAGTCATCCAAACATTGCCTATTTTTATCCTGAACTTTGCTAATAACTATTGTCTTGTCTAAAATGGAGCATGCAATAGACTGAAAGTGCACATAGGAATGAACTCTTGGCATTATGCCTAACATACAGGATGTAAACATGTCACTTTAAGGAGTTCTTACCATCAGGTGTATCATATGTGAGAGTAACCATGGAAACAAGTAAGTCATCTTCAAAAGGATGATTATACTAAATAAAAAGAAGCATTGAATATTAGAACAAATTATCAAAGCAATATCTTTATAAATGTTTTACATATTTTAGTACAATTTTTTGTTTTAGCCTAAACATGAAGTTATCAGTATGTTGCATTATTAGCTAAAGCTAGAAGTCAGCAATCTGGAAATATTAACTCCTAGAGGAAACCGGTGCATTTTAAGCATGTGTGCAAGCCATTCAGCCTCCATGCATAAGGCAGTCAGTGCCAAAACAGGGCTCCGGAGAGTTTTCTAAAGCAGTTAAGTGGCTCTCTTACATTTCACCCAAACTTCCAATGTAGAAACTAAAAGCAGCCCCAACCTCAGACCAACAGCTCGTGACGTGTAAAAATAGCCAATGTTCCACTAGTCGAGAAAAAGCTTCTAGAGCCAGATTTAACCCGGTGGCAGCACAAAACATGCCCCGAASGGGAAAGCCCGCACCCCGGGATAAACGCGTGCGTCCGTGCACGCAGGAGCTGGAACAGAAAATGGCTCTCAAGGGAGAAGGATCCACGGGAGCAGTGCCCCGCTTTCCGTAGTTACACTGAAACCCCCCCGTCTAACGCAAGCTATTCGGGGTTAAGGACGCGATAACGTCAGCCCGCACTTGTGCCTTCAGTCGCGTATGCAGCACTGGCAGTGCCAGGTGCCCGTTGTGTGGCTGTATTCCCGGAGCTGGCCCGTGTCAGCCCGCWCCTGCCAAGGCGCGGCAGTGCGCGGCTCAGCACGGACGGCGCTGCTGCTTCCGCGCCCCCTCAGGACGGCGCCCAGAGCCCGCGGCCACCCCAGTCCCATAGCTCACCTGCTCCAGGATGCGGCTCATGGCGGCCTCGAAGCGGGCATTGCTGTGCCACAGCCCGTCCCGCACCGCCTCATCCCGCTCCATGGCGCGGGCCGCTCCCGCCGCCGGGCGCTCCCCGCTCGCCACGGCACAGCCGGCCGCTCCCGCCCCAATTCAAACCGCGGGACACGCCCCGCTCGCCGTCTCCGATTGGCTCTTGCTCAAAACAGTTATAGCACCCCAGCCAATCCAAGTGCGTGGTGAGCCGACTTTGCATTCTGATTGGCTGCTGGCTATGTTGCGTGCCCGATCACCCCGCCTCCAAGTCCTGGCTTTGGGCGCCATGCCAGGCGCGGTGCGGGGTCGCTGTTCTACCTGGTAACAGCAGCCGGCCGCGGACTGCCATTGGCTGCGGGGCCGGCTGCAGTGGCCGGCCGCGCGTTCCCATTGGCTGCGGCGCACGGCGCTGCCTCTGCGCAAGGCCCGTGTCCCAGCGGCAGGACGCGCTGCCCACGGGAAGGAGCTGCCTCGGGGCTCTCGGCGGGATAGGCAGCCCCTGGAGGAGATTTATAGAGGGTGGTGTCTCTGTGGGCTTCGGCACAGACGGCCAGAGGAGTCGGGGCTGGGGCCTTTGGTGTTCAGTGTCCTGCAGTCACGCCCTCCCTGGTCCCTCTCCGGCTCGTCCCCTGAGGCTGCGGGCTGGAGGCCTCTGGGGAGGAGTGGAACTGGCAAAGCCAGGGCGTTACCTGCCCACTGGCGCTGGTATTTTGGATACCATTCCGTTCCTTCCGAATATTCTTCAAGTAACCACTAGTTTTCTTTAAATAAATATTTTTTAAAAGCAAAATACCATCAGCACATCGAATTCCCTGGACCCTCCCACTGCAAAAATATTCACTATTTTGGTAAAGACAGATGCATTTTCATAATCCCTTGTTGTTTAAAGCTGATCTGTATTTACTTACTTGTTATTCAGTTGTATTAAATTTTATTTTTTTAAATCGTAGGACTTCAGGAAAATAGATAATTTCATCCACATTTAAGCATTCTTACTAGTATGTGAGGTTTTCACAGCTGACATGTTCTGTATTAAGGCCTTGCCCTGTTTCTGGCAGGTATTACCCTTTTTCTGRTTTTTCATTAAGGCATTACCGTTTTTCAGGGTATAATTTTTTGGCCACCACTGCATGAAATAGTGCACTCAGTGGTTAAATCACATATGTATGCTGAGCAAGCCAGATAAAAGAGTACTGAAGTGKTGATTTCAGCTTGCAGGAAGAGAAAAGATGAGTGTGGTGACACAACAGGTCCCACTCCTACATTTGTCACTGTATTTCGACCAGGACAACTGCAGGACAAATCATCTTAAAAACCCCAGAATCTCACTGAGAAACATCTAATTCTATATGTCTAATTCTATAAATCTAAATCTTCTAGGCTTTATTTTCTTGATACACAACTGGGAGTAGATTTGCAGAAGCTCTCAGTGCTTTGTCTCTATAGTCACTTTGATGGAAGCCGTGCTTTGAATATATCAAAACTTATATAAACTTCCTAAAAACAGGGGGGGAAAAGTGTAACTACCCTGAATAAATTAGAACCTCTATATTGCAGATTGACAAATTTGATGGGCACTCAGTAATTTGAAGCAAGTCCCTATAATCTTTCCTTTCCCATCAGTAAAATATACTACTGATTTCACTCCCTTTAACAGATGAAATATAATTTCTGTGGTATTTTCAACACCGTCAAATATTGGGATAGTTTGGAATAGTAGCAGGGATTTATTAGCAGACTAGTAAATCTATRCATACTCAGGGCAAGCTTTACATGAGATGCAGAGAATGAGAACCTGGAGCCCCACATTTAGAGAAGGATAAAAGGAAATAGGTAACTAACTATTCCCACTTTCAAAGTTCTAATCATATGGGAAAAAAAAAGCATCATTAAGTTGCTTGTGGGGGAAAAAGAAGCATCAGAATATCTCTGGTCTTTCACCAGTGGGTTTAGGGTCATCATGGCCTTCGTGGTGGTGTTCTGTGGTCCCCTTGAAATGCTTTGATAACTTAAGATTGAAATGCTGTGCACACACATGATGAGATTAATTACTTTCCTCTGACATTTCCTAGCTTAGGACTCACTCACTTTACAGTCTTAATGTCTTTTAATTCCTTAATATGTAATTTTATACTAAAAATAATAGAAGTAGCCCCTGACTTATTTTATATTTGATGTAATCACCATGCTAGGAAAACAAGGGTATGGTCCAGTTATTTCACGTTTATCCAGAAGCTGCTTTTGTCTGCTTTGAATTCATGGTGCACCTCAGTAGAGTGACAGGAGCACTCAAGTGCAAAAAGTTTCTTCTACCACCCATACTAAAAAATGAGATCGATATTCAGCAGCTGTGCATGAAAACTGTCCTACACCAGCAGTAACTGGTTTATTTTATAAGGTGTAACAAAAAAAATTTAAACTGCATGACCTTAAGAACCACAAAGTCAAAAAAGATTAGCTAATGCTTGTGTGAGTTTATGTAGACTGCAAAGCAAGACTGTGGATCAAACTGTTCACAAGCTAAAGAAAATGGCACAATGGCCACTGTTGACTTATTGCTACGTAAACAGTGAACATTGTGCCATTTTTTGCTAGAAAAGAGAACGTATTAATTTGATACAGAGATGGACTTTTCAAGAAGAAAACTTCTTTGGTGTCTGTGTAGGACCAGGAGCTCATCCTCTGTTCTTTCCAAATGCTATGTCTTCTGCCTTTCTGTTGAGTAGGTCTGTACAGAAATATTTGACAGAAGATTTAACTTCAATTATTCTTTCATTAGTTTGACTTGTAGAACAATAATTTATGGCTCTGAGTGTGTCATTGTTTACTCTATGGTTTACTGCTATGTGTAATTGTTTTATTCATGATGTCTGTTCATATTTGGAGAGGGCTGTGTCCTCCCCAGCTCATCATTTAGTCCAGCCTCCAGCTGTATTTTATCCCTTTAATCTATTTTTAACTTTTAAAAAAAATAAATCAAGACATCTTCACTATGTGATCATTTTTACTATTCTGCTCTGAACTCTCTCCAGTCAGTATCCTTGACTACCTAGGCATCTGGAATAAAAAATAATTTYCTGAAAACAACCTCTGAAGAACCATATAAAAAGCAATTTACACATCTCTTTTCTGTAAACGTTGATCTTCAGATACAGTCAAAACTTCACACTGACTATTGAAATGACARGCTCCTCTCTCATCAGTGTATTTCTTCCGGATTGCATGCTGCTCTCTCTCTCTGTGTACAAGGGAGTATGAAAGCATAAAATAACTGCTCTTTTCCAGAAAGCCTTGCACAGCTCAGCTTGTGTCCATCCAGTGAAYATAATTAGAGATTCAGAGACTGTGAAAAAACACTGAGGTGGGGGGAGGGGGGAGTAGCTGCAGGCATGCAGGAGAGCTGTGGAAATGTGAAGCGTGAGCTTCCCAGGAAAACACCACAGTAAAAGAGTCAGCACAGGCCAGGTGCTGCAGCAGGCACTTTGTCKCATTCCCTCTGCAAGGAGCCTTGCCTTCCCTGCTCTCTGAGAGGTGGGAGGGAAAGCGCTGTTTTACTCCTCCTTACAGCTCCATCCAAAGTCATAAATTAGTTTCTTCACATAAGGCAGTCCCTGCATGAGTGTCTGTTACACAGATAAATGTTTCCAAAACTTATCATAATTAAACACACCCATATAAGCACTCCATAACTGCTTATACAAAGAACGAAAGAAAAGAAAATAAAAAACCAACCACACTTGGCCATCAGGAAGGCATCAAAAATCTTGCTTGTCAAGTCAAAAATGTTGCTGAGCTTCCAAACACAGTCCTGGGATGAGTAACATTATTTAGGTCCCCATTTCTGAAAATTTGGAGCAGGCTCTAAAGCTGTACTTGCTGAATTGCTTGTTTTCTGAAGGCTTTGTACTGCCYCCATTTGTCAAAAGCAGGTAATTTTGTTTTGGAATAATTCTATTAGTTCCAGTCTAATCATTCCCCTGCCAGAATGGGATTCACTGTTTTCGTTTTTTGGTTCTGATCTGGCTGGGATGAAGCTAASTCTTCATAGCAGCCCTTTGGTGCTAAGTTTTGGGTTTGTGTCTAAAGGAAGTGGTGTTGGTAAGACAATAATTGTGTGGCTAYTGCTGAACAGTGATTGCAGACACAAGGCTTTTGCTTTTTTCCCCACTGTGCTGCTCCTCCCCCACTCCAGTGCTTATGAGTAGGCTGGACCTGTGCAAGAAATTAGGAGGAGACCCARTAAGATATTTGACCTGAACTGAGCAAAAGGATGTTCCATGTTGTACAACGTTATACTCAGCAATAAAACCTGGGGTAGAGGAAGAAGAAGATGAGCTGTTGGTTGTTTTTTTTTTTCCTTTCATGTTGGCCATTATTTGGAGACTTCTCTTGTGGGAAATAGTAAGTCATTGTCTTTCAATCTCTTAGTTCTCATAGCATTGTTTTCCCCCTTCTGTCACTTACTCAAGTGTCTTTATCTTGACTCTTCAGTTTTCTTACATTTCTCTTCCTGTTCTCCCCCTTGACCTGGGGTGCATGTGGGTGCTTGGCTGCTGGCAAGATTCAACCTGCACCAGGTTATTTCTGCTTTATAACCYGGTTATTTCTGATCACTGAAATATGTCTGACTGCCAGCTCATTTATAAAGACAGGCCCCAAGTTTAACCACTCTGTGGATAGAGGAATAAACAATTACTAGGACAACAATCACCATGAAATGGTCAATCTTTTTTCTACCACATGTGGGAATGCAGAAGTGAAAASAAAAGCAATTTTTAATCATTTAGGACTCAGGGTACAAAGCTCAGRAGTATGATCTAATAGAATTGTACTRCCATTAGAGCAAAGGATGAGAATTTCCTTGAATAGGAATGAGCAGTTACCGTCCCTTTCAAGACTCACCACTGTCCTCAGTTTTCAGCATCTCTTGAAACTGTCTGGATTGAYTTTTGCTCCAAACTCTTCACTCTCTCTGGTGTTTTGTAGAAGTAGCTCTGTTGCTCCTGCTTGGATTGGCAAAGAACTGAGTGTCACCAACATACTGAACAAACGGCACAACTCCCATAATGCCTCTCTTGCACAGATATCAAACTGCTTCACAAAACAAGKCAGGAATTATTAACCTTGTCTTGATAGACAGAAAACCCAAGTCACAGAGTTACGTGATTTGCCCAGGGTTGTACACATGCTGTTGGCACATCGGTGAATAGGCTGTAAGTGCACCCTAAATTCTGGTCTAGCATCTCCCTGCTTGACAGTATTAACATCCAACTAATCATAGCCCATTCCCCTGGTGCTCCCACACACATCGGTGTGGAAGGCTCAGCACCTCCCCACTGGATGCTGGCCCTCCTGAGGCATGCATGGCTGCTTGTCCCTATCGATCTGCCTTTGAGGGAAAGGAAGCAGCCACTGCCTGTGACCCCATTTGTTCCTGCCAGCTTGCACAAATGGATTATTGCAGTCGGGGGGACATGGGGGGTGATATAAAAGCACATTCATCTGTAACAGACCACTAAAAGACGTGCTGTAATCATCACTGCCGCCTAACCTCTGTCCTGCATGAGCCGATTAAATTGTTTTAAAATGTTTGAACACAGCACTCATTGTGATCAATGTCATTCTGTTGATCAGATCAGTGGGAATGAAGAATAAAATCCCATTTACTGAACAACAAATATTGGCTGTGTTTCTGAAACAGGCCAAGGGCTTATTGAAAAGAATATTGATTGAGCCAAGAAAACATTAAGCAGTTATAAAAGTTTAATCATATTCTCATTCAAGCCTGCCTTCAGTGCCAGGAATTAAAATTCTCCCATCTCCTGAGAATGGAAGATACATTTCCATAATGTTCTGTAAGCTTCCAATGCTTAGCATCTGTACTGAATGGTGGAATTATTTGTTGCAAGTGATTTAGCTGGGATACACTGTGCTTTCTGCACCAAGTGTACAAATTACGCACAAACAAGCTGTGATTTCATGAATGTTTCTCATTTGCARTTGTTTAACAAAGAGCTGAGCAAGCCAGTGTTAGCCCACAAGGTATTTTTGAAGTGGTCAGAATAAATATTTGGTCTTCATGATTGAACAACATCTGCCTGGTCCTTCAAATCAGATGAAATTCCAATGATTCCTCAGCTAGAAAAGATTGGTTTTATTACAAGGATGTGTAAATGTCTTAATTAGAAAACTGCTCGTAAACATTTACAGTTGGCTGAGAGAACTACTGTATGCAGGGAGTGAAAGGCCATGTTCAGAATGGCACAAGTGTTGTGGYAGTGCCTGGTTATAGAGGCTCTGTGGGGTTAAAGAGGAGAAGTGTTTGCCAGGAGAAAACAGGAAATTGTTTTTCTGGGCTCTGGTTGTGAAGACTCACACTCTTCTAAGCTAAGCTCACTGCTGTGGAGAACAAAATCTAAACAGAGCTATGTGTGAGCTWCTATTTCCCTTCCCCTTTCAATCCTCTGCTTCTCTGACATCTGTAGCAATCTTTGTGGCAGTCAAGTGTTGCTGGGTCTGTCCTGCCAAGGGAGATGTAAATGTAGCCAGGGCAGTGGYATCTCAGTGGCTTCCAAATAACCAAGCCTGCAGCCTTAACAAGGATGGTAGGGTTACTCAGGGCATGGACATCTTCTCTACACACCAGGAAGTCCTCAAACATGCTGCCGTGTTCTCAGGTATTTTTGTATAGCAGGTACCTTGCTAAGTCAGAGTCATGTGGTATGTACACCTGTGTKTTGTAAAGTTGACTTATATCCTACYCAAAAAWGGGTGTGCTGTGAATCCTTCCCCTTTGCAAAGGTTGTAGGAATTCATGGCTACAGTTGGTGGGTWGGTGGGTGGCATAGCCTGATTGTTGTGGTACTCTGACTCCTGATGACTGTGAAGTGCAAAATGAGGAATTAAATGTGAAGCTCATAGGCTTCAATTTTTTCTGGCCTGTCACTTGTAAGATGCAAAGGACAGTTGCATTGGCACGTGGAGTTCTGAATTTCTGTCCTTCCTCTTTCTACCCCCACCCTTCAGTTGCTTTCTGTGAGATCTCTGCAAGAAAGTGGAAGGCAATTTCATACATGAAGAATACTTTAAAATTACAATAGTGTCTGTGTGAAGGTGGCTGAAAAATTGGCGTAAAAAAAAAATCAAAAGGGATAAAAGACCTGGCAGCAAGTGCTGGGTAGAAAATAAAAACGTGTGATCCATTGAGAGGGGTAGCTCAGGTGCAGGTAGATACAATTAGGAGAAAGGTCCAGAGGAGCAGAGAAAGCCTTGAAAATTTTGAATCATCAAGAGATGCACACAGTGTGGATACATGGAGGTTCTTTTCTCAAGGCAAGAAGAAGGAAGAGCATCTTCTTGGGAAAAAAAAATAAGCAACACAAAACCAAGAAGATATAAACTAATTCTTCTTATGATTTATCTGGGAAAGAAACAGTCAAAGTAGCAAGTCCAGAACACAGGGCTCTGCAGAGCTGTGGTGTCCTGAGGCACCTTGCCTACATTCACTTATCCAATCCTGCATCTCACACTCATGGATTCACAGTACTGTACCCCTAGGTCCAGCTGTATGCCCTCTACACAATCCAGTACAGCTCTTCCTAGTGGAACCTGTGCTTGGAAATGCCCCACTTGAGGACATGTTGCCAGTCTACACTGTTACACCATGGTGCTTTGCATCATCCTGCACCCCTGGTGCCTACGGTGTAACTCTGAGCTGTGTGTTTGACAAGATGAATGTTGTGCTCCCTGTAACTTAACTCARTATGCTCAGCTAAAGATTCTGTTTGCTTTTTGGCACAATTGAATCAAATAATTCAGAAAGAAAATAAAASTACTGCTTTTTCTGCCTTACTTGTRTGATACATGAGGTTAACATTTATTTATTTAAACATTCCTCTGTGATTAGAGGATGTCTGGTGAGGTCAATGCAGACCTATTCTGTGAAGTGGGGTGTAAGACCATCTCAGCAAGCAGATGGGTGCTGGGAGGGAGCAAAGGAGCTGCTAGTGAAGGGGTTGTACCTTTTGCTTATGTATTTTAAAGGATTACATGGATTAGCAGCATGTGGAGAAACAACAGYTGATCAGGAATCAKTTTCAGATATATRGCAGGATTGTTTATAGAGAGGAAATTTGAGCTGGATTTATGCAGCTCACTGTATCTGGTTCTTCTATTACTATGGAGGTTGTAGTGATACTGAGTCTCAACAAAATCTCCTTTAAGAAAAATTTTGCTTATTTGAGCTGCTCCATCTTTGTGCTCTTTTCAATATCACAAAAACATGTGCAGATAGACTTGTAGCCAAATACTAATCTCATAAACTCCACAGAAGTTAACTAACACCATCTGTGGCAGTTTTTACTGCAAATTACCACAACATGTGAAATGCTTCTCAGTGATTAGTAGAGCCTTGTCATGGGAATAATGTCACAAGGCCTCCTTGCAGCATGGCTCTCATTTCCAGATGTCTCTGTTTTAGATATACAGGAAAGGATGTTTGATTATATCTCCTCAGTAAATGGAAGATTCTTCTTCTTAGTGTGTCTTGAACGTTAATGCAAAGCAGAAATGAAAGAAATTAAACCAAGCAGCACGAGTAGCACATGTGTAAGTAAAGTTTTCTCTTTCACAAAGCTACTCCCTGGATGCCAGAATGCCATTTTTATCTGTCCCCTTCTGCTTGTTCTCAGGGTCTGTTTCCCTCTCCCTTGATCTTGCAGTAGTACTTTGGATAAGCAGAAGAAAGCAGAAAGGATTTGGAGGGGGAAAAACCCCACCTCAGCAACAAGCAGACCAAAACAKTGAGAACTGGAAAAAGGACACAATCAGTGAGTGCAGATGATTAGATGATAAAGGGATGGATCCCATCTTCTAGGGGAAAGGCTGAGAGAATTGGGATTGTTYAGCCTRGAGAAGAGAAGGCTTTGAGATGACTTAATTGCAGCCTTCCACCACCCAAAGGGTGCCTACAAGAAAGATGGAGAGAGACTTTCTACGAGGGCAGGTAGTGACAGGACAAGGGGGARTGGCTTTAAATTGAAAAGGACAGTTTAGATTGGATTATAGGAAGAAATTATTTTCTGTGAGGGTGGTGAGACTCTGGAGCTTGTTGACCAGAGAAGCTGGGAATGCCCCATCCCTGGAAGTGTTCAAGGCCAGGTTGGGTGGGGCTATGTGCAGCCTGGTCTGGGTGGGARGTGTTCCTGCCCATGGCAGAGGGGCTGKAATTWGATGRCCTTTGAGGTCCCTTCCAATCCAAGCCATTCCMTGACTGTGTGATTCTATGACTTGTTGGACTGTTACCTCTAACTTTTTTACCTCCAGGACAGTAATTTCTTGCCCCTCCATTATTTTTTTTTCTGTTTTAAGACCATTGATTACAATTTCCCTTTAGTCCCAGCAAWTTTTTCTTGCCTGTTTTGCTTCTCTCCAAAGATGTGGCAGCATCTTTTCTAGAGAGGAGGCTGTGAAGGTGACAGCAGAACACATCCTGAATCTGAGTGGGCACAAGTGTGATTTCTACAACAATCAAAACCAGCAGAAAATAGCAAATTAAGATTTATAATTGTGTTCTCCAGAGGCATTTACTAACTCTGGCAGACAGAACACATTTCTGGAGCTTCCTTTTTGGGGAACAAGACTATGCATTTATTTTGCTTGGTTTTTTTATAATTAAGCTTCTCATGATGGTGGGTCTCATGTACTGACCTACCACTACAGGAACTTCCTCTTTCCACTGATGGAAAAAAGCAGTTCCTAAGTTGGGTACTTGGGAATCTGAGCATCTTAGATAATGAAAAAAAATGACTGATCCCTAAAAAGCTTGGAATTTTTGGGTGCATTTTTGTGTATTTTTTTATGATTTAGAAAATTACTAAGTTATTATATTACTTAGAAGCTGCTTGCTAATTGACATGGCCATTAGAGGCTGAGCTGGTGAACAGGATGTGAAAGGGAAGACTGACCTAATTAGGAAATGAATGAGGACAAGGGAAAAAAGATTCTCTTTTGGTATGAGCACCCTTAGTATATAAGAACAAAAAAAAATTTTTAATTGCAAATGTTCAACTTTTTCTTCTGTTAGGAGCTTTTTAAAAGTGAGTTATATTTTAAATCTGAGGGGATTTGAAATCCTCCAGTATAGAAACAGTTTGTCAAATATTTGTAGTTTAAATAAAAAGAGAAGAAGAAGTGCAAATTCTTCCACTGTTGTCCAGAACCATTAAAGCTAAGTGCTGGAGGTATGCTGCAAGTGTAAAAGAAAAAAAAAAAAGAAAAAACAAAACAAAAGGAAAAAAACAAACAAAAAACCCCCACCCACATGATTTTTATTGCTTTGGGAACAAAGATGGAAGTGACATGTGAATAGATGGTAAGAATGAAAAGCTGTCCCTGAAGTTTGATGGAAGTTTACTCTCTTTTGATACCCTCAAAACTGTTTCAGCCCTTTCCATGGATATTCCATTGTTTTTTAAAAGGAAAATTATCATTACTCTAATACATGATCTTTTTTTAAAAAATGTTTTCAAAACATTTTTTCTTTTGYTCCTTCCCTACATCCTTCAGCAGTAGCCCACAGAAATACAAAAAAAAAGTTAATAGAAGTGTTAATAAAAGTTAATAAAAGGTTAATGAGTGCTACACAGAAGGTTAATAAGAGTCTGAATAAATCAAGAATTTGACATATTCTTTAGATGTTAGTGAAAAAATTCTGTTCTGGTTTGCAATCAATAGGGTCATTGACTTATATGGGACCACAAATGGACTACAAGTTCATATTCATTTATCATTCTGAGTGTATTTTGAGTTTTCYAGGAAAGGTGAAATTTAAAACATCTGTAATTGCTATGTGTATGCAWGTTACTAGATGGCTCATGGGATAGGAGAATAAAATACTGACCATTTTCTCTTTATCCCAGTTGCTCATGCTCAGCTGCCAATTGACATTCAGAGGGCACTTGTGAGAAAGATTCACTGTTTTTCCTAAAAAAATAACAGTTTTCCAAAGCATGGAAAGTTCTCCATGCCAACACATCAGTTGCTACTTTAATAACTTGTACAGCTAATGAAAGTTATCTAGAGAGGAACAATGAAAATTGCCTTTGTTTTTTTGAGCTCTTGAACATTCTCAGTGAATAAATGGAAGACACCTTGGGTGGTCAGTTCCCTTGGTATTGGAGAAATCAGGTGCAGTACCAGTGCAGAAGAAACTGCTGGGGGCAGATTATCACTATTTCAGATTCTTTATTAGTAACATTGCTAATCTCATTCCTTCTGAATGCTACAAAATTTCAGAAGACTATTTTRGTTTGTACCTTTGTGCAGGAGATGATAAAGAGATGACAGGCTAATGTGTCTGGCCTCTTTTGAGCTTTACTTTCAGTGCATTGTTGGAAAAGTATTTGGGCTCTATTAGGGCAGCAAGGAAAGCCAAATTTCAGACAGACCCTCAGATTAGGTACCATATACTTTCTGTTTTTGTTGTGCACTTGTTGTCAGGTATTGTCTGAGGTACATGTCCCTCCACAGCTTCAGTCTCCCTCTTCCTCTTTTCCATACTTTGACATTTAGACTTACCTTTAGAATATGTCCCTTAGGGATAGGTAWTGTCACATGTGCTATTCCTTTGATGAGGCCTGATCCTTTCCCTTTTAAGGTTTCTTCCCCTGCTTCTTTTCCTTTATGGTTTTTGGGTGCTCTGTGACTCCATCCAGTGCTCCCTCCCAGTATCTTCAGTATTCTGCACAGGACATGAGTTTCTGTAAACAGTGCAGCTTGAAATGAGACAAAAAATTCAGGCCTTAATTTCAAACTGGAGGCAGATGGTTTAGCAACTCAAAAGTTATTGTTTCAATACAGTGTTGTTTTTAGGCACATTAAAAACTGCCTAGCAAGGTGTCTTGAATTTTCTTACAGGTTGTGGACTCCTCATCCTTGGACCAGGCTGGATGAGGCTCTGAGCAAACTGGTCTARTGGATKGTTCCCTGTCCATGGCAGGGGATTYGGAACCAGGTGATCTTTAATGTCCCTTTYAGCACAAACACTTCTGTGATTCTACTGCAGAGGAGGTGGGAATAAAAATTAAGTAGTGATACAGCAACGCCTTTAGAATAACTAAGCTGCCTTTGATGGCTGACTCTTCTGTCACATGGCTGCTGTAAGGCRAAAATCAGTGCAGGCCTAAGCAGAAGATGTCACTTTTCAGGTCTATCCATGTAGTCCAATGATCCATGTAGCTGAAGTCCAGCTGCTGGCTCTGCACAGCATCATCCCCAAGAGTCACACCCTGCACCTGAGGGCAGTGTCCAAACAGAGCTTGAGCTCTGTCACCCTTGAGCTGTGACCACACTTCCCTGGAGAGCCTGTTCCASTGCCTGAACACCTCTGGCTGAAGAACCTTTTCTCTCTCATGCAGGGCTTCTAAGCAAAAGCACCCTTTGGGCTCCAGCAGCCCTCAGGATCATCAGGTCAGCAGTGCCCTGAACTACTGAAGTGTGTGCATTGCATGAACTAACACTGGGGTTTTTTTCCCTTTTCTGCTGTCCATTCAACTAGCAATAGGCATTCCTATAGTCAGGTCAACTTACAGTATAAATTGTGACTACAAATCGCCCCCAGAAGGATGGGTTGCAGCTTCATGTTGCTTCAGAACAAGATTTTGGGAGGAGGGGTCACACTTGACAGRTTGTCTATGTGTCACCTGATTTTAMTGATACACTTGATGAGCAGCTGACAAGTTTTGATAGAAGTTATGGCAATAATTTGTCTCAAGCAGCTGTTTATCAAATTGTGTTTAAGTAGTCAAAGGAAATGTATGTTAATCAACTTACAAAAAAATTTAGGTAGAATCTTATGTATAGTCACAAATGTGGAGTTACTATAGATAAATAAATTTTTAAATGATGTGCCACAGTTTACATTAAAATGCACAGATACTTGCATCTTAATTACACAGGTTTCTGCTAAATGATTTTAAATTATTCTAGGAAATGAGCATTTCAGCACATACACCCTCCTAATTTAGACTAACAAAATATGACCAAGAATTTCTTTACCTTCATTGTTTTATAATGCAACACAAAACTCTCCCAGAATTGGTAATTCACTTCATATAATTACAATTACACAGAAAAATTAGGCAAATTTAAATGGAAACACTATTTTTAAAATCCACTTATTAAAAAAAAAGTCRGTGTATATAGATRGKAGTTATTTTTCTAARTCTATCACTTCATTAGTTTMAAACCAAAAATCCCAAATACAGCTGTTTCAATACACCCAAGCTGCTTAGATTGGACCATTTTATTTTACATATTGTAAAGCCAGTTCTGAAGAACACGACCCTTATAGGTTTTAAATACAAAAGCATCAGASCAGGAACAGTGACTTTCTGAAGTCTGGGTATGAGAAAACTGACAGTGACATATTTATGTGTCGAAGATGAGTAAATACAAGAACTTAAAATTCAAAGCACCAGCAATCTCATATGTAATTTTATTTTTTATTTTTTAAATTTTTTATTAAGGATATAAAAGATTCAAATGTCAGAACTATAATGTCAGAACTGTTTATAATGTCAAATGATGCATGTTGCATATTCTTTCTATATTCCATTGATCAACCAGAACCTGGGATAATAATTGTAGATGATGGAGTACATTTCATATGCAAATTGACATGGATTTGAAATGAATTTGGAAGAAAAACTCATATTGAAGTCTTAATAACTGTTTTGTTCAACCTGCACCAATCCTTGCACAAATTATTTTGCTTAATTCTGATGTTTCTAACAGTAATTAGTATTAGTATGATGCCTGCAGGGCATTCTCAAGCAAGGAGAACTTAGTCTTATGATATAATATAGTAATTTGATAAAACTTGTTACAGACTCGAGAGAAAATCAATCCTGATAGAACCAGGAGGAACTACAGTTTTCCCTTTGCACACATTTCATGCCATTCCATTTCAGCTCATAGARTTTGTCTTGTTATTTACAAAGTAAGGTTGTGCTTTGAGCCTGCTTTCCTAAAAAAGTGAAGAATATGTGATCATGCCATCTGCAAATGCCTTCCCCGTAGTCCTGGCCACCACCTTCAGAGAAAATTGCAAGACAGTTTGACAGGAGGTAGAAATCTCAGAAACACTCAGTTGCTAAAAGCTTTAACCCAGGTGTTTGGGCAGGGCAAAAATACCTAAATGAGCCAGGGAAAGGCTGTCTGTTTTGCAGAAGTACAAGTTACCCTATACCTCTTACCTTTTGTCTTATGTAGCCATGGCAAAGAGCCCAGTAAAAGCATTTGTTTTCAGAAGAGGACATACAAGTCACAGGACACAAATCTCTGTGAGTGCCTACAAAATGATTTGAGTTTTGCTGTTCTTTGAACTTCTAATTTTGCTTTACAAAGACAAAAAAAATGTATTTCCAACACTTTTATAAAAGGTTAATTTGAAAGAACAGCTGCTGACCCCTGGAAAAAAACCATCAAAATATCACATTATTTTAATCAACAAATGTAATAAAATCAAGAGTAGTAGAGAACTTGTTAAGGAGGATACACATCTTGGGAATATTAAGCTAACTGAAGTGTTTCCCAGAGAACTTAATCCAATTTTGAGTACTGATTAGAGCAAGTGTTAGGTTAATACAAAGCAGGCTTTGTTATTAATTCATCTGTATAGAACACAGTCCTACCTAAAAGTTTGTGCCAACACTTTAGATAGTAGRTTAAAGAACACATTATTAAAAGAAAAAAATTCTCAACTTTGTCTCTTCTAGAAAAGTTGCAGTTTATGTTATTTTCATTATATTATTGATTAGTCTGAACAGAAGAAAACGTGCTCTTTTCAGTTYGGATAGTGGTAATTTTCTTCCTAGTAGCTGGTATGAGACTGTCTTTTGGATTTGTGACCAAAACAATATTGATAACACAAAGATGTTTTCCTTACTGCTGAGAAGCACTTGCACAATGACAAGTCCTTTTCTGCCTCTCACCCCACCCCACCAGCGAGTGGGCTGGGGGTGCACAAGGAGTAACAGGACAGAGCCAGGACAGCTGGCCCCAAGTGACCACAGCATATCCCACACCATGTGGAGTCATGCTCTGCATGTAAAGCTGGGTGAGAAGAAGTAAGGGAGGGAATGTTCAAGGTGATGACATTTGTCTTCTCAAGTCACCCTTAGGCTTGATGGATCCATGCTTTCCATGGAGATGGCTGAACATCTGCCTGTGGGAAATGGTGAATGAATTCCTTGCTTTGCTTTGCTTGCGTGCATTTTCTTCCCGTGTTAAACTGTCTTTGTCTCAGCCCACAAGTTATCTCACTTCCRCTCTTCCAATCCTCTTCCCCATCCCACTAGGGTGGAGTGAGTGAGCAGCTAGCCAGGGTTTGACCACAACATGTTCACAGAGATCAAATAAGTTACMTTTTCTATTATATGCAGGCAAAAGTTTTTGGTTGGTTTTTTTTTTTTTTCTGTGTCTGCCACAGTCATCAACAAGGGAAAGAATAAAGAAAATAAAAGGAGATATATGAAGAGTGAAAATCGTTACTCCCGGAGAAGGCTGCTCAGTATTGCCCAGGCAGGCTTTGACAGCATCAAGCTCTCTGAATATATCAAATATTATCTTCCTTGAAATGATGACACAGAGACCACCTCCATGACTGGRTCCTTCAGACACTGTTTCTTCTGCCGTTCTGTATGACTTTGAGTACGTTGGAGAGGTCAAAACTTTTCGTAATCAATTCCATTAGGTCCTCATCCTTTTCCACACCATTGATAAACTCTTCTAAAGTCAGTTCCCCTGAAAGAAAGTCAGATATACTCTTTAGAAATGGAGAAACCCAGCAATCTCTCTAGGGAACAAAAGACCATTCATGCCAGATTGAATCCCATATGAAAGCTGCTGATAGGCAAATGCAGGTAGAGTATTTGCTAATGTTTTCTGACTTTGCATCAGTCAGATCCTAGAACTCAGACTCATTTTTCKGGTAAAACATGTCAAACACAGCTTTCACTGAAGCCTGAGACAATTATAAGTGCTCATAAATGTGTGTAAAGGGGCTCTAATGAAGCCTGTATTAGGGCTGAATTTAGACGTGCTGGCCTCTTCTCACTGAGCTAACTGGAATTTATCTTAGAGCTGGTTTTAAAAAAGATTAGGGTGTGATTTGCTAAGGATTAGTGGACATAGTCCCTGTGTTGACTACTAGGATTATTTAGAGCCATGATCAGATGTAGGGAAAAAAAAATATCAGCTAAGTGATTTGATAGCTAAATTCTTCCGAGGAACTGAAATTGCCAGTTAGAGTGTGATTATTTTGGTGCTTGTCAAAATCAGCTGAGAACTTGGAAATTTCAAGACAACAATAAAATATCTTTTATTGAAGAGTAGGAATGTTGTCCAATGTTCTTCTTCTTTTCTTGCTCTTTTCCCTGTCAGCAAAGACCAGTTCTAGGCAGGTGTCTGTTTGCATAGTACACAGAAATGCACACAGTTCTCTGTCTAGGGGTTATTCCAGCGATACTGTTTTACCTGGAGAGGAGAAATAAATCTTGGTTGAATAAGAAGAGCCAGATTGTTTCCTCTGAGAATGGTTTAAAGTTTCTAGTTAAATTCAATGAATGTTTTCTCAGTAAAATACGAAATGGCAAGGGCCAGGCATAGAGGAAAATAGCTGAGTTAAGGCCCCAGGGTGCAGGGGAGCAGCAATTCAAGTCATGTGAATGCTTAGTGTGCTGACTGTGGGCTGTTTTCAGGTTTAAGTACTCCCTGTAGGGTTTTTCATTTTGTGTTTTGGTTTTTGTCCATGGCAGCCTTGGAAACTTCATCTGACATGAAAAAGGAAAATGATCAGCATTTGAAAAATGTGAAAACCACTTTCTAGCCATAGTCAGTTAAGTTTGCTTTCTGTTTAGTTACATATRTCCTTGCTACACTGGTGACAGCTCATATAAAGAGGAAAGTCATCATTTGACAGAAGTCCTGATTCTTAGGCTTCAATGGAAGTACTAAGACCTTCTCCACAAGCAGAATCAGAACAAGCCATCTCTGTCCACTTGCATGCACCATCCTTCTTTGTCACTCATCCGCTCACTTCCTCTGAACTCTCCTCCTATGCCAGACACTCCTCTTAGTTCCCTTCTCCTTCTCTCTGTATTGCCCTTGACTCAGGCCCTTGGGTGGATGGGGTTCCTGGACTCAACACGTGGACATGCTGCATCATTTTCCTGCTTTTTCAGGTCAACTGGCCTTGGATTGCCTCCTCTTGATCCCAAGCTGTACATTTTGAGGTACCACCAGCAGGCATACAAACCACACTGCAGATGCCAGATGTGGTTACACTGGCAGGCCCAGACTCACTGCTGCTGTGATGGGCCTCAGATTTCTGTGAGATAATGAAAATAAATTGCAAAACCAAGAGGAGATTTGTTTTAAGAGTTGTTCTTTACAACCCATGGGATTATTTAATGTGTATTTAATGTAAGGAAGGACTTGGCAATTTATTTGTCTATTTGCACTTTTCTTTAATAAGCTACAGGGAGGTAGCATAGTTGAAGATAAAGTTGGTAAAACTTGGCCCATTCCTCAGGTCGAGCAAGTCCTGTTGCTTTCCAGCAATTTAAAAACTAAGAAACTATGGAAAACTTTTTGAAATGGAACCACTATGAAGATAATCCTGAATATGTCATGTTCTGGATTTYCCTTGCTAAAATGTATGACACAAGTGATGGTCTAGCTCAGATACAACTATTACTTGCCAGTCAACAGTCAAAGCAGTGAATAATCATAGAATTTGGGTTAGATTTTGACTGGGTTATTTGGACTCCTTTCATAATTTGTCTTCACCCACAAAAGAGTGGGCCAAGGAACTGGGTAAAAAAAATCCTCCACTAAAGCACCCTCCACATGCATCAAAAGATTSCTGTTTATACTCTGATTGCAAACATATTGCATATATACTGCAAGCATTTTTTTAAATAGAGTAACCTCACTACACTAAATAAGACCATCAAAATGCCCTTCTCCCTGGCAAACTGCCCAAAATTTTTGTTTGTGACCTGACTTTGCTCTCTTTTGCCTTCCTAATGTTCCTAATTTATCAGTGATTGCAGCAATTGCTGTAGAACGCAGTTGCCAGTGGACGGAGTATCTTCGTGATTACAGGTATGAGGGGGGACATTCATCTCTAACAAATTTTCAATTAGAAATAACTCTGAAGCTGTAAAATGAAATTTTAGTTTCAAAATGCAAGACCAATTGGCTTAATCTGGTATCTTGAGGAAAAACAGGAGCATGTATCTTAGCATGTGTGGACAGTCAGCTTTCAAGGAACATCTAATATGCTCATCAATCTTTAGAACATGCTAGAGCATGTGCAACCAGGCATTCTAATGTTTTTTTTTAGAGGATTTAAAATAGGTTATACCAACACAAATATGTTACTCCCCCACCACCAATCACGCTTTCATTTTGCTGTGCAACCTGAGAACTGGCATRTTGGATGAAAGGTGCAGGACCTCTGTTTTAGCCCTTAGTGCAGGTAATTTCTTTGGCAGCTGACTTACACTTCACTGCAAAGCTGAAGTAAAATAAGGGCAAAAAGAACAGATTCAGGCTTTCAGTTATCTAAACCAGTCATCCTTCAGTTGCATGTTCAAATCCCTTCTTGCAGAGGAGTCCCTGCCAATTCCAACAAAATCTAGATTCTTACCATCATTGTTCACATCTATCTTCTGAAATATCATGTTTGTGAACTCTTCAGCAGTCATGTTGGTGTAGCCATTAATAGCCTGGATAGCCTGAGGGCAGAAACACAGAAAGTTCTCTCAGAGTTTTCCCCATCAAGTTAYGAAAACAATATACTGGCAGAAGCAGTACTTGAAGTGCAACTCTTTAGTTCACAAACCYTTTCAAAAATCACTACATAAATAGCTATTTCAAGTAAAACTTCAGTAATGAGGACTGGAAATTTCATTAACATAACACAGCCTGGAGATTACAGGCTAATTTGCATATCTCTGAAGAACCATGTGGCACCTCTGCTCTGTAATACACTTTAGATTCCACATCAGCATTTTCATCTGGCCCTAGAGAGTTCCATGCCTTCAGAGAGTGCCCTTTGGTCTGTGTGATTTAAATGCAGTATTGTTTTTCCCAGCTGAAAGCATATACAGAGAAAGCCTAAGTCATTTTACTATTAACATATTTTTAATTTAGGAATCACACAAGAAGTCAGCTGCCCTGGAAGTTGGCAGTTTACTTGTCCTCCAGAGAAGTTAAGAAAACCAGAAGAATACCCTCTACTTATTTTTTTCTTATTTTTTTATTTTTTCTTTTTTCTTTTTTTTTGTGGCAAAAAGACTCAGTATTTGGAGTACAGTTATAAATGTATGTTTTTGCCAAATTGTGTCCCACTGACTAGGAAAATATGTGCATATATAAGGATGCATATACATTATATAATGGACACACTATAGAATTTGTTTCTCTGCACTTGAATTATCTTGAGGTGAACTGTGTTGTGTCAGATAAGTCACTGTATGTGCCACTTGTTTCTTTGGTCTCTTTCCTAATATTATATTRGACCTCATATTTTAAAACAGTAAGTTAAACCTATTCAGCACAAATATGGAATTCTTGAACAAATAAAATTATAAAAATTTTATTTTGCCCACTCCAAAATCCTGTCTGTTTCAAAAAACAGCCATTATTTTACAAAAATAGTTACATAAACTTGTTTCTATTACTATTTCATACTTTAGGTACTTTTGGTGCTTTATATGTCTGACCCTCTTGCAGTCTTCTGTGGAAAGTTGTGTCCCTTCCAGAGTTAAATTTATTGCAGTGCTAAGAGTAAAGCAGCGGTTCCTGAAGTATTTGAGTCACTGACTACCACACAAGCCCTTTAAATAGTAAAATACTGGGCTTTGAAAAGAAGCATGGTTATCTGGAAGGAGTTTTGATGRCTGGTAGTGATACACTGGTCCATAGTTTGCATAGCTGGAGGACAGATTTCATTTTATTGGGAAACTGAACGTTGTGTCATAGCTGAGACATTRATTTAGAAACACAGCACTTCTGTGTTTCTAAATTATTGTCTCAGATGTGACACATCTTTTTGGACAAGCCCTTGTTTACTGGTGCTTATTATAAACTGGACGCCCCTTAATGGCTGCGAGCTTGTTTGTTCATTTTTCTTTTAGGGCCCACCATTTTTAATCTAGTTTAGGTCAATGACTTAAATAGACCTAAAGTTCTTATACTCCAAAAGAGATGAAAACACACAGAGGTCTAAACTGGTTTAAAAACCAGATACATTAAAAAAGAAATATTCTTTACATTGAAAGGATTTTAATTTTAATTCTCATTTTGGATAAAGCCCCAGCACTGTGGGCTCATTGGCTCTGTGTGAAAATTAATGGCAAATATTAGCAAAAGAAAGATTTCATTAGTCTCAAAGGAGAAATCTGGAAGATTCAGCCTCTCCTTCTACCTTTAGAAAGCTGMACTTTAGGTGTTTAGCTTTATTTGCTTGACCCTTAGCTCCATCTGGCTGCAGTTCCTTTCAGTTTTGGCAGCAGCTATTTAAAGTCTTTATCAGTGACTGGCTTGGCACCAGCAGTAATGCARAATCCTTCTTTGGATTCCTTGTTTGTTATGACATTAAAACCCTATTTAGGTTTGATGGTCCCTGCAGCAAAACTTTGTTCTGTAGTGAGTTCTGYACATTTAAGGAGCAGTAGTGAGTCATATATATTTGTAAGGAGCCCTAACATACCTTTTGGATGAAAGCAACTAATGAAGAGCACAATTTCATTATTTCATTAGAGCAAGTTGAAGATTATGAAGATAATTKTAAAGAAAGAATTGCACTTCTATGGTTTTATGGGTTTAAAGAAGACTCATTTTCTGTAAAATTTTGAAAGTGTTTTTATGCAAATATCACTGCATGATTTAATAGTAAAATTATATTCCCATGATTTAGTTTAAAATGGGGGTAATGGTATTTGTAGTAAACAAATCTAAGAGCCTTTCAAAAACTTAAAATATTGTTATATTTTGATGTCATCTGTATTTTTCTTGCTGCAAGATCAGTTTGAGAAGCCAGTTTTCTACAATAGACTGGCACATATACTTGTAACCATCTGTTTTATTCATTATGCTGCTACAGTTCTACCCTGACTTACAGTATAGTTTATCACAGTAATGTCTCTAYTGTTTCTACAGTATTTCACTTTCAGTAAAGTATTTTGTCTGTAGAACTATGGTTTAAAGTAAAATACTACTTAGATGTGTTCAATAAGGAAGGAAGTCATGTCAGGAGTGTCACTACTAGCCACTGTTAWTTCTGGTTTTACAACCATAAAACATTAGATAAAGTAGTGAAAATCCATTTACAGCACATGATGAACCACTGTTTCAGGGGCAATGCACTGTATCAAATGCTCTTGCTATTGGTCATAACTTGCTTACCCTGAATATGCTTAAGAGTTCTTTTTTGTCAATGCATCCATTTCCRTCAGCATCGTATAGCTTGAAATACCATTTCAATTTTTGGTCAATTTTCCCTCGTATAACCAAATTTATGGCAGCTATGAACTCCAAGAAGTCTATAAATCCGTCCTAAGAGAGAGAGAGAGAGGGAGAGAAAAAAAACACACCTATTTAACAACATTGGTTTTCTGTTCTTTCTGGCAATTGCACAGAAACAGATCATCAAATTCCCTACWATACACATTGATTTATGAAGCACCTTAACATAGAAATCTTCTGTGGTATTAAAAAAGGATAAAAGAGAGTACTCAACTGGAGGAGCTATAGGAAGAGGTGTWAGGAAATTTTGTTTTGTCCTCCCCTGAAATCCAGGGGTCAAGGAGATGAGGGGCAAATCTTTTCTGAGCAATTGATAATGACAGTTTTTAAGAGGAAAAGAAACACTTTGGTGGCAGACTGCCATGTGAAAAAGAGGAGTTTGAGATATCTGGTTTGGTACTRATGAGATATCTACAGTGGAGTTGTTTACATCTGTACTGCAGAACTGTGTGTGATTTGCAGTGCCACAGAGCTGTTCCAGGTGTCATTCATCTGAGAGATCGTTTAATAAGTGTTTTAAAATTGTAACCAATACTCTGGCATGAACCCTAAGTACTGTGGTTTATCCAAATAAAAATCAAGTCTCTCTGATGAACATTTTGCATGGGATATAAAGCCTTCAAGGCTTAAACTAGTCTCTAAATATTGAGGATTCGGGATATTCTAGATAGAGAGAATTTTGGATTGATTTAATTAATTAGTTTCTTACTGCTTTGCTCAAGCAACTGATAGAAGCCTGTCAAGGACAGGCCTCCATGGTCARGTTCTTCTGTTTCTGTAAACATGTGGTTAGGATGGAAGAAACAGTTGCTGAATTTGGAGCATAATTGCTCCAACTGTTTCTCATGTGCATACAAAAAGAATTAACAGCTAGTAAATTTAGTCTTGTGATCAGAATCCAGTTGGTCAGAATCCAATTGCTCAGAAAAGTTTGGGATGACTTGTCAGATTCAGATGGCCTTTGACTGAAAARAGAAGGTTGGATGAGTATCCAGTAGGTTTAGCATGTTACTTAGTTTTATTTTCATATCTCAAAAGACATCTTGCCAGTTGAGGTTTACAATCAGCAGGCATTAATCAGTCCTCARTATTGTACTACAGGAAAAGAAGATCTGTAAGGATGTGGTGCAACTCATTGCCAAAAKCAGAACCTTAAAATCATKTAKGTTGGRAAAGACCCATAAGGTCAYCAGGTCCAACAGWTAACCCAGAACAGCCATGTCYATCACTAAACTGTGTCCCTAAATGCCACACCCTACAAGTCTTTTGAAGACCTCCAGGCACTATCAGTATATTTTTGTGACAAGGAACCAAATGTGAGCATGCAAAGAAAGATGACAAGCAGGAATTTACAAGGGCTRGAATGTACTGAAATGGAGAGCTCTGCTGACCAACCTGCCACTGAAAACAAACCAAAATGCCTAAAACCATCTCCACACATCTACMTGGCTAGATTTAATCACAATAGATTGTGGAAGTGGATATGGGTTCTCAAACACCGGATCTATTTTTTTAAATAGAAGTATGACCACTTGTTTTTTTTTTTCCTTTTCTTTTATTCATTCTCCTTTTAGATTCCTCACAATTGTGCCCTCATRATACTGATCTGAGTCAGGGCTCCTGGGAGCTCCTTGTAAATGCTTGTTTTGATTTCTGTGGAAGGCTRATGAGCAGAGTGGCACCTAAGAGATGAATCCAATGTAATCAAACACTGGATTCAGCCTCCATGCAGAAAAGGTGTGGAAGTCGTGCAGACTGACCATTGCTTCACAGGCCCTCTGCAGGTTCTCTGGGAGTTGCTTGTTTTACTCTAATTGCAATCACAAGCAAATGCAGCAAAGAYACCATTCAACTGCTGTTTCAGATTAAATGAAATTTGACAGTAACTACATATAATTTTCAAACAAAATAGGCCCAGTATTGAAAGCAGATGCTTAACCAAAACTGACATATCACACACTACAAACTTAATCTTCTTCTTGGCACACTGGCTTAAATTTCCATTTTGCAAGTATAATTTCAAGAAGGATCTCATGAAGTATTTTACTGGWGGTCAAAATGTATTTTGCTGTTTGCATTTCCATCATCTGATTTGATGTATCTATTAAGAATGTGGTTAAATGCATTTCACATTGCTGCTTTTTTACTGCATTTCATGCTGCTTATTGCAACAACAGATTAATTTTAGGATTGCTGGATGTCCATCACCAGATTAATTTTCTTCTTTCTCCCGAACATTTCACTTGGGATTTTGGAAAATATTATTTTCTTTGCTTTCTTTCTGCATCTTGGTGTCACTATTGTTGCTCTGACAAACCATCAGAAGTCTGGACAATGTAATAACCAGTCTAAKAATGTGTTTGGGTATATAATTCTGATCTGGTGGATCCTATGGCCTGTCCCAAASAGGAAGGGACTRAAGGCCAGGGTCAGAAAGCTCCCATCTCTGAAAAACACCTRRRGRAAWT
>CADDXX010000029.1:1002055-1037940 GCA_902810485.1 Alauda arvensis | reverse complement strand
GGCTTTTAGCTGGTAATGACACATCATTATAGCATAAGTTTGTACTATCACTGCAGTGTGTCCTGTGACAAACCAGTACAAAACAAAATTAGGGTTATGAAATTGCACCAATAACTGTGTGAAGTGCTTATAATATTATGGAGTCCTTTTTTTTTCCGAACCGATATATAGAATTGAATGTAAAAAATCTGGGAGGCAGTTTAGAAGGAGGGAAAAAAAAAAGGCATTCTTTAGTATAGTCTGTAAATAGATAGATTAGTATTTGCAAACAGGTGAAATATTCATAGAACACAGAATATTTTTATCAGGGCACTGCACCTTTCAAAGGCACTTAAGTGTACTGAGAAAAATTAGGTAACTATACTGCCTTGAACACAGCAACGCATAATTTAACCTCCTCATTTACAGTAATCAAGCTAGTTACTTTACATTTGAGATAATTTTGTGCAACATTACTCCAAATTAAGAAGAAGCAAATSATTTTGCTTTGTTTGTTTTGTTGCTTTTGTTGGATTGTGTCTGAAACTAATGGGAACAGGATTTTTACATGTCACCTTCAAAAAGTCCAAATATATCAGGAAGCTGTAGATTTTTTTTTACTTCTGACAGAAGATATTCTTCCTGTCTAGGACATATCTRAAGCCTTGTTTTCTTCTAGCCTTTGGTTTAGAAGCTGATTAATTTTTTGGTATACAGGCTTTTACTTCTGACTACAACATGATAGCAATCACTGTCATACAACAAAAAGAAGCTTTGTAGGCTTTTCTTATTATGGAGACATTTATAAGAGTGGCAAAGCCTTCAAAATCAGAAAAAGCAAGAGTTAGACTTCTCTGGGCAAAGTGGAAGTACTGGGCCAATACAAGAACCACGGAAAGGAATAATGTGAAACATCCTGCCTTGATGCAATATCAGTTTATGTGGTTCTTGGTCCCCTRGTGTAATGCAGATGTTGCTGCTGCAGCCTTGTTACCTTGGCTAAGCTGGCTGGTTAGGGTAGGCTAAGAAAAGGCTAGGACACACCAGGACAGTGGGGAAGGAGCTAGGATGAGAAAAAAAGGGAATGTAGTCTGCCTCTCAACATTTCTGAGCTTTGTTCAAAGTACAAGGGGTGAAGGGAAAGAGTTATTCTTCAGGAAAATAAAAAAAAAAGGATTTAACTTGAGATTTAGTTTAGATTGCTATGTCGTCATCCCTACACACAACAAAGGTCTGTGTAACTTTGTATTGAAGTAACATATTTTTGCATTTTTTTATTATCTGTTCTACTTCAAACATCCTTTTCAAACTTTCTTCTTAATATTTTAAATTTTTTTATCACTCTAATCTGCATAATTATGTCAGATGAACTCTATCAGAGAACTAATTTACATTTTAAATGAAAAACACAAAGTAGAAAAATGATTAAAGATTGACATCAGCTGGTGGCTCCTTATCTAAAAATTTCTAAAACTGCTGTGGAGTGTCCRTTTTTGTGCATCTACCAACTTTATCTCTGCATAAGAATAGTGTTCTCTGATGTGGTCTGTCCAATGCTTTATAAATTTTAACAGAAAATCCTTGAACTTGCATAATTTTCCTTCAGTGCCACACACCTATTAATCATCTTTACTCTTCACAGTAAACCTACTTTTTAAAATCCAATTTTCCTGCAAAGCAACAGACACTTATTCCTGTAGTTAGTTTCAATTAATGCCAAAAGAAGCAGTAAGAGAACTACAACAGCAGCATCCCATTTTCAGTCCATTGCTTCATATGTTAAGTGGCTAAGCAAATTTTGTCCTTCAGAGGTCATAAAAACTCAATCAATCACTGTTCAATTTTTATTTTTCRTGGTGGCAAAACCTATTTGCAAGCTAACAGGAAATGAATGACAGTGATCTGGGTTTCTGATTTAATGAAAGAAGATATTTCAGAATAAGTGTTAAATAGTAGCAGTGCTGARTGTAGAATTTTTCTTTATTTCTGCCTAAGAGCAAATAACACTTCCCATGTATTATGGACACACCAGACATTATTTTCCAAGATATGTTTTCTTCTTTAACATCATTGTGAAATCTCATTGTGACAGGTATAATAGCACTGAAATATGATACATATTTTCACTGCAAACCAACTATACATCAGTATACCTGGCAACTACTGATATATATACAGGTGAGCATAACTGTTTCCTCTCTAAAATTCATCATTAGGATGCATGGACTAGGACTGCCAGTTATGCATGGACTGAGATGTAGGGGAAGGAAAACAAGTAGGAAGAATGAAATGTGTTTGTATGTGCTTGCAGATTTATCCTTTTTGTATTACAAATAGCTTAAGGGCAAAGAAGACTGAGATRATTTTTCCCAAAGAAGGGACACTCCAAATCTAAGAAATGGAATCCTTAAAAAAATTAATTTGGTTGCACTTGTATTTTAATAAGCACATTATTTTTGAAAGYYTTCATTGGATAGCTGTGGCAAAAGATAAACTCACCRCYTATTATCCTGCCAATGTCATTATATAAATMWTGCTTRCAAGTATTAATGTATGAGTCATCAMTRAAACRTTTGCTGAAATGCTACCTTCTGCACTCCTTGTGATAATCTCAAGGAAAGTGAACTTTGCAGTTACACTTAGGAATGTTCAGCACCTTTATTTTTCAATGCTGTTAAGAATGACAAAGAACAGCTTTCAAATTTCACTAGCATATTTATTTGTTCACTCGTTTGTGTGTTCAATTATTAGCAAAGCATCCCACAAAAGGCAAGGAAGGGCTAAAAAACCCGGGGACATGATAGTCCCTGTTTTTAAGACACTTAAAAAATTTAAAGAAATCTGTGTTCTTGGTGTATAGGGACACTTAGGTTTGAAACCACTGGTGGTCTGCACAAGAGACACACTAGGAAGGGTTAGTGCTGGTTTAATATATTCCTGAGAAGAAACAGGACTCATCCTTTGTCACTGACCTTGTACAGAAACAGGCCCTGCCTGGAAATGGGCTTTGTGCATTGAGCAGGTGCACTCTGTTGAGCCAGAGTCACAAAATACTTGTACAGTGCTGATAGGTGTGCCTGTACCTCACATGTGTGTCTGTACCTCACATGTGTGCCTGTACCTCACAGGTGTGCCTGTATCTCACATGTGTGCCTGTGCCTCACATGTGTGCCTGTGCCTCACATGTGTGCCTGTACCTCACATGTGTGCCTGTACACGCATTATTAGCACGTGAGATAACTGAGCCCAAGAAGCCAAACAGCCACGACACCACTGCCTCTTTGCTGCTGAGACCAGAGGAGACCACAATCATGGCACTTCATTGCTCTGTGAAGATGCCCACTTCCTTGTCATTTGTCCACTGGCCATTAATTTCCACGAGCAGGGAGCTGAACTACTTTTTTATCGCTGACCTAGAGAAAGGCAGGGAATGATAAGATTTGGCTTGCAGCTGAATTCCTGTTGGTATTTGTATGGATGACTTGAGTGAAATGGGTTTTGACTGATCTTTCAATCTATCACAAATTGTCAAAAAAATCTTACCATGCTGCTATTAATATTTTTAAACTGTTTCCAGCTTACTGGAAATTTAGGGTTTTTACCGGAAATCCTAAGAGGGAGAAGAGTGTCTGTAACAGGCTGGAAGCAACAAAGCTGATGAGGAGGTGAAATTCACAACTGTAATTATATTCCACAGTCCAACTGGCAGCCTGTGAGGTTAATATTGCATACCTTACATGCTAGAGGTTTTAAACTGGGCATTTATGAAACACAGAGGAGAAAATCTATCATCTTTCAGGAGTGTTTTACCATCTTGTTCTATGTTATTTACCTCCAAACATGGATGTCCTCAGATCARCTTGAGGCATTAGGCTGCCATAATTGGAATTGTAGATTAATCACAGGCTAACTCTTTAGCAGAGCTTTATGAGCAGGTTCTTATTTTGAGAAAACAGAAGCCTACATGTAAAAAAATGTATTTTATGCTGAGAAGGCTGTATTAAATGACTCAAGTTTTCAGTAATGTATTTCTCTAGATTTAGATCAACTGTAAACTAGTCCCTGAACTGTATGATTTTTATAAGCTTCAGCAATAGTCCACTATTAAACCATGGTTAGAGCAGGAAAAAATCAGGTCATATATCTATAAAAAGTCAGCTGGGGGAAGCATGGGAGAGGGTTCAAGTTTGCCARCCATCTAATTATAACAGCACTTATCTATAAAAGGCGCTTTTAAGTGAAAGGAAATAATTTCTGTCAAGAAGTTTTGTATACTCTGCCAGTCACTGAGATAGTGACCCCTTGATTAGARAGCAAAAATCAGAGAAGAATGCTGTAGAAAAGGAAACAAAATTTTGATCTTCATAAGCTGTTATTTTGACCTCAGAAGCTGTTAGAGTACTGAAGGAACAGAATGCAAGCAAAAATGACCTAATTATTTCTGAATTTGTGCATTATGCACTTACATCCACTAACATCTGTGGCTTGGAGATGAAAGTGTCTCATCTATTTAATACAGCACAGTGCCTAAATGTTCTACATAATGTCACAGACCCCTTATTTGTACAATAATAGCTGCAATTTCAGAGCCCACAGTGTGATACTGCCAGTCAGCCATCCACTGACCATTCTTCACGCATCTGTATTAACTAAAAWCTTTTCAGGATCAAATCCTACATTTTTGCCTAAAATTCTGGGGCAGAGAAAAGTCTGTAGAAAGGTTATAGGACAAAAAACGAGTATATGAAACAAAGAGATCCTCTTATTTTACCTCATAAACAACATTATTTTCCCCTGCCCTAAGAAGCTGGCTGTTGCCACTTTATTCTCAGCTTAATTCCATAAAAAACATCACAGCCATGTATTTGAAAAGCACTTGATTGCTGCTTCTTGTTTCCAAAAGTATTTCTTAAACATAGTGGCCATTCATCTTGGTAATGAATAAAAAAAGAAATTAAATTTATTGATGATTTTAACAATGTTAGAAAAAGAAAAAAGAATACAATCATTATACTGGATAGAGATTAAAATAGCAAATTTGTAAAGCTCTATAAAAAGTTGCCATGGGCTCAGGATATAAATCTTGCATCTTGCATCCTAAATGGCTCCTTTTGATTTTTTTCTGAATAAAAATATCTGTTGGTCTCAAATATGCCAGTTTTAGTTTYGTTTGCTTGACATCCTTCTCTAGCTGTGTTGATCCTCTCAATATCTTAGACACCTTTACAAATGCTCACAGGCTATTGATCAGCATGGATTTCTGAGCTTTGCTGCACTCTAGCTTGATTCCCAGCTGCTCTATTGTTTAATACCCATTTCTCTACTCTGTTTTCTGGGGGTTTATTTCCTTATTTTTCTTTTAACTTGGGAACTACAGGTTGGGATGTCCTTGCTGTAAGCACGGTTCAACTCCACATTATGTGGAAAGCTGAATTTGTGAAAGTCCAGAAAGATGTAGCAAGAAAATTCCCAGTAAAAGAGGGAGTTCAGTCACACAGATGAGGCAGCTGAGATCTTTCAGGACAGTGATCCTGAAAGCCGTGCTGAAAAGGCAGTGTGTTCTCCAGCTGGTAGTCCTGGTGCAGCTCTTCATGCCTCTCTGTTTCTGATGTCATACATCCCTCCCATCTACATTTAAAATGTGTTTTAAGTCCCCCCAAGCATCTGTCCTCTACTTCACATAAAAGTAGCTGCTTTAGTATCTGGCAGTTTAACCACTTCAAGTACAAGTGATGACAGCCTGCAGAGCAGATTGACACAACTCTCTATCACCAGACAGAGTAGCAGCAATTAGCAGATGACTCTTACTTTGTTTTAAGTGTCTTTGGCCAGTGCCACAGCAAAGGGTGAGCAGATGCTCTTTCTCCAACATGCTTTGATTCCACTCTCCTCACTTTTACATTAATCCAGAATCTGAAGGTCTCAACAAATCTGGAATTTTCACAGTGCTGCAGATCATGTGCCCCAGGCCACACAGCATCACAATGGCTCAGGGTGGCCGGCTCCAGGACCTTACAAACATGAGGCAGTGCTCAAGACAAACCTAGAAAAGGGTTTACACAGAAGTAGCAGATGACCATGTCTTCAGCCTTGTCTATACTACTAAGGAAAATATATCTTGTCTGTCTGGAAGCCAGCTACATTACAGAGAGCTGCTTGCAATCATGAGCAGTTATTGCAGTATAAAGGAGGGTGAATGAGAAGTATAGCCTGGATAAACTGCTTGACCTCTTCATTCAGTAGTATTTAGTCTTGTGATTTTTACACTGAGTGTAAGCTCCTCATCTGAGTTGTTTTCCCCTCTGCCACATGTTCAATATAGGTACTCTGAAAAAATCCATTTAAATCCATTTATATACACTGCACTTCATCTTCAGCTAAGTGCAGACCATATTTCCCCTTTGTCTAACATTGTTGTAAGAACTTATTAACTTTGAGCACACCGATGTTTTCATATACTTATACACAAGCACAGGATAAGCAATGAATGAAAGAATAACCAGTGAACTGGAAATTACATCTCTTTTTAAGAACTGTTTCCTGACATTTTTTTATGTGTCCCCAGAAAGTGCTAACAAAAGTCCTAATCCAAACCCTCAAAGCACTCACAAAGTCTCACTTTTTCACCTCTACTGCACCTTAATGGCAAACCTGTCCACAAGAGCAGTTTTGGGAGAATAGCACAAAGAAGAGCCTGCAGGCTAAAAGTCACAAACAAAGCAATGGCATGAGATTAAAAAAAATAAAGAAAAGAAGGTTTACCTGGTTCAGATCAAAGATATCAAACACTCGTTTAATGTATATGTCTCCCTCTGGATCCAGCCCTTGAAGATCCAAAAGTCTCTTGAATTCATGCAGACTAAGCAGCCCAGACGGACATTCTCTCATAAATTTGCTGTAATAATGGTGCATCTGTGCAGGGGGATCTGGTAATGATTCTTGGGAGCCCATCTTGTTACAGCAAGCGTCCCTTTTTGTCTGTTCACATTCTCTCTCCSAGGTTCAAAGTCTTGCTCATGACCACAGCTCGGGTTAATATGGCTTTTAAATGGCAACGTTAAACATCTTACAGTGTGAGTTTCTATTTTTATGTAGTATCTCTACTGATAAGATTACCTTTAATGCCCAGGTCCAAAATAGATGGGATTTCAAACTGTGGCTAAAGCAGAAGCAAAGAGCGCTATGATCAAATTATAGTTCATCACTCTTCCATTGGCTGCAAACATACTTGTTATTAAAAAAATAAAGAAGATATTCTAAAAATGACCGATTTTGAATTATATACAAACTATTAGCAACACATGAGAGTATAATTCTGGAATAGTTGTCAGGAATAGCTATAATTTTTGCCGCAAATAAGGATGGAAAAGTTGAGAGTGCAACCAGCAATGCCTGTCATTCCATCCTCTTTGCTGTAAGTGGATTAAGCCTTTCTAAAAACCTAGCCCTCTGGACTCCTTGATTTACTTTTTATCATAAATATGCCGTGTGCAAATCACATCCTATTTCTTCCCTCTCGACATGGGTTTCCAGATATAACACACAGTTTTGGTCACCGGTCTTGTCACAGAATTTGAGTGGAAGAGGGATATTTTACTTCCTTAATAGGAATCAACTTAGTCTGGTAAGTAAATTAAAAACAAGTTTGTTCTTGGTCAGTGCTGTAGTCCTGCTTTTATTTTACATCTTTCAGGAGCTGAATTCCTTCTTCCTCCATAGGCTCAGGGAAAGGGTTAGGTATCAGTAATACTTCTGTGCTGATTAGCTTTTATACAAGGAGATGAGCAGCTCAGGAATGTTACTATAGGACAAAGAAATGAGGCGTTATAAATACCAGTGTAAACATAAAGGATGTTAGTGACGCAGAAACAAGACAGTGCCACTCATCCTTTTCATTTATAATCACACAGTGGAGTTAAAAAGCACAGWCCTGTGGGGTGGTGTGTGCCCATGAAAAATGGCAACCATCCTCCAGCCTGACTTCAGCCTGAGAGCAATCAATATTATAGGATCAGGCCAMTTTTTGAGAAGGGCTCCCATACTCCTAAAGGTCTATACTTCAGCTCTCTCCACAAGGACATCAAGAAGTTTATTATCATATACTTCAAAATATGAGTAAGAAAGCTTGAGCACTTCTCTGGTGCCCATGAACCTCTGAAGGTCAGACAGAAAGATACAGACATTGCCATCAGTTTAGGCAAAACTGGTTCATTAGGCAAAGAACTTAGGGAAAAGTGGRTAAGTCAGTGTGCTGCCTTTCCTCCAGAGACCAYGTCCCAGCCCTAGACCTGCTGTGTRATCCCAGTGACTGAGACAGAATGGGAACACACCCTGTGCAGGCATTTCATCTGCAGGTGTGTGCTSTCTAGAACACTGAGGGTAAATGAAGGTGATGCAAGGACAAGGGAGGTGAAAGGAAAGTGGACAAACCTCTTGGGGATGCATAGTCTGAGGACAATTCTGAACTTTCATCTTCAGCCATCATGCCCTGCTCTTAAAGGAATGACCAGTGATTGTGTCAAACAGCAAAGACAAAAAGTATTGTGGCTTAACCCCAAGTGGCAACTGAGTACTCTGGACAGCTGTGCTCTCACTCACCCCATACTGCCCCTGGTGGGATGGAGAGGAGAATAGGAAAAAACTGCTAGAACTAGTGAGTTTATATAAGAATAGTTAAATAATTGAAATAAAATAAATATAGTAACTAATAATAATAATGCAGGAGAGGAATAAAACTCAAGAAAAAACTATTGTACAATACAATTACTCACCGCCATCTGAGCTATGGCCAGCCCATCATTGAACAACAACTGGACCTTACCAGCCAGCCTTCCTTATTTAATAAATTGAGCATGACATKCTATGGTATGGAGTATCCCTTTGGCCAGTTTGGGTAGGCTGTCCTGGCTGTGATTCCTCCCAGCTACTTGTGATCCCTCCCAGCTACTTGTGCACCTCCTCACTGGCAGAGCATGAGCCACTGAAAASTCCTTGACTTAGGACAAACACTGCACAGCAACAACCAAAGCATCAGTGTGTTATTAGTATTCCTACTTAATCCAAAACACAGTATTGTACCAGATAAAGGAAGAAATGAACTCTATCTCAGCTGAAACCAAGGCAGTAGAGTATCAGGAACAAGACTTAAGCAGGCTGAAAATTTGACATGATATGGTTAGGTTAAGAACTGTCCATCAATAACTCACCCAGTGCTAGTCATGCTTCCTCTTTTTTCTCCTTCACTTGGGCAATAACAGCTGCCTCCCATCTCTTCACATGACCTTGTATAGACACTGGTCACTGGATTTCACTCYAGGCACAGGGAACTTGGGAGTTGCTCACAAATACTGATCCTTCTCCCCTCCCTCCTCTTTTCTCCCCCTCAAAAAATCATAAATTACTTCTGCTTGTTGCTTCCAGATAGCAATTCTTGGGGAAGAGTGCCCACAGTGATTGAGGCACATGAGAGACTGCTGCACTGCCTTAAAGAAAGGTCTTAGAAGTCTGACTTTTTGTCAGATTTTGTACATTCTGGCAAAAGAMTTTGAATGTTAAGTTAAAGGTGGAAAGCTTTTAAAGTCATACCTGTTTTTGGAATCCATTTAGCTTAATAACTAAAACACCTGTAAAGACAGCAAAAATGCCTGGGTAAATATTATCTGATTTATAGTTCAGTCTCACAGCATCCCTCATCACTAGTAGGGGACTAGAATGGTATAATTTGGTTGTTATAACACCTGACATAGAAAGAAAGGTGAGTTTTATGGGGCACAAAAAGACTAAAATTGATAACCCTATGCATAGTCTGATGGCACTGAATGAGCTGCAGACAAAGCATGTGCTGAGATAGTAGAAATTCTATAGAAATCACCTGTTCCAGATGCCAAAGGCATTGGAGCATTTCTATTTATAAATAACAATAGAAAAATTGATAACAATGTGGAGCCAAACTGAATAAATTAATATGGCAAAGATTTGTCAAAGAATGCTGAAACAATGGGTGTAGAGATAGTTTGTGTATAGAAAACCCAGTAAAACAATTCCTAATGGRGTATCTGTACCAAATGAAGCTGATTCTAAGAGGTGAAGATAAAATTACACTATCCGTTGAGATGCCAGGAAACTTTCTGGAATCTGTACAATATTCTGGGAATCAAAAAAACCATACAAGCAGGCAACAGTGGGACTATGCACTTACACTGAAAATGATAGTCCTATAATAAAGATTCAAGGTTCAAGGACAATCAGAGCAACRACATGGGCGCACAGAAAATGCACATTGCAGGTAAAGCAAAATTGTCTCTGTAGGGAACCATGGGGAAAAAAGGATCAGATTCCTTAGTTCTGCTCTGAAAATGGTATAAAAGCTCTTAGTTTTAGAAGGGATCATGTAATTTAGATTTCTTTAGAAGTGAAAAAAGGTAGTTTTTTGACAGAGGTTGAAAATAGAGGTTGAGCCTTAAAAAAAAAAAATAACACACTTCACAACAAAACAAAACTTCACAGCAACATGATCAGAAACTAACTTGAAATATAAAAAAGCAGAAAACTAAAATAATAAAGATGACTTTCTCTTTCTCTTGGGTAYTGTGAAAACAGTGGTACCTGGGCAGTAGGCAGCCCATCCTACATCTCTGTGTTGTGAAACAAGGACACATCTTTCCCTTCTGATACATGCAGCTAAACACTASCTCTTTGAAGTGTAATACAAAAAAGAGAACTGCTATTGCATGAAGTGGCAAATGCYAAGTTTAAAATGTATTTGAATAAAAAYTTATCTACAGATTTTTGTCTAAATTCATGTCATCTTTGCCAATTAACTTTTTGCATCTGCTCCAGCTCAATCCAGSCCCACTTTCTGTTTCCTTCCTTGCTGATTTCTATGTGACATCTTCTTTGAAAAAAGCCACATCTTTTGCTTGTGTGACTCATTTCATGCTTCTACACTTTGCTCCATTTCTCTCTTTCTCCATCCCTTTCTTTCCAGCACTCTGTTGCTGTCAGATGCTGGATCCGACCAGTGCTGGGTGCATTTGGAGATCTGCCRCTGCTCATTTCAGCAAGAGAGGGGAGCTGTGTGGGCAGGACCAGAGGAAGCACYATTGCACAGGCATCCCCATGTCTCTGACTTTAGAGCATGGTTTCCTTCCCTCTATCCTGCCATCTCCCTCTAGTACCTTCCAACTCCCCACAGGCATGTGGCCACTCATCATCTGTAGTCAACTTCAGAGTCCATTTATGTCTCTTAACYTCCCTCCCAGGTCAAACAGATCTGGGGGAGGAGTTTTCAGAGAGACYACCTAGGCAGCTCAAATGAAAGAGTCATCTGAAAAAGACACGAAATTTTGGAGAGGAAGGCTATCCTCCCAGAAGAGCTGGAATGTCCTATCCTAGTCAGAAAATACACCTATGAAGACTTTCAGTGTAAGGGTTTTTTCTTTTTTGTTATTTGTTTTTTTTTATTTTTAAGACCCAAATTATTAGGTCCCAACCATCACCATCTTCTCCACAGTTTTCTAACTATTTGAATGAGTGTTTAGCTTCTCAATTCTGCATTTCCTCTATGTGTTGTACAAGGAGAAAGGCCAAGCTGACCTTTATTTCTTTTATCTTCATCAGAATGTAGCTTGCTTTTAAGGGCTGTACTGTACAAATCACAAAGATTGAGACCCAATAAGACAAATTTCTAGGTGGACWCAACTCCCTAATCTGAGGCAAGAGGACTCACAAATTCTTGCTAACTCAAGCGTGGAGATGGGGAAAAGAGAGGKTGTTGCTGCTTTCTGCAGTGTTTAAATGCTGGCACCATTCTGGGACACAAAATTGCTGAATTATTCTCTCATGAAAAACACTGATCAAACACTGGCCCAACTTTGCTAGTTCACAGCCACATTCCTTGTGTGCCTGCTACTATAGTTGTACAAACAATTAACTCCTTGAGTTTTTCTACAGCTTTAAAATGGAAAAAGAAGTCAATGACCATTAAAACAATAAATCTATAAGAGCCTGTTATGTCTGATTTCTTTTTGTAGCACTGCTTCATTATTCYTGACAAGGAGATTATGAGTATAGTACAATGATACACATCTTGGTGATGAGAAAGCCAACTGTGCTTATCTTAGTTGTGCAGTGCCCAGTCTAGGAGGTTTATTTTTTTTTTTTTTTTGTCATTAAACCAGTTACAAACGTAATTTTGTGGATGTTGTTAGCCACAACATGCTACAGTGCACCCTTATCTATAAATAGCCAGCAAACCATGCATAATGAAATAACAAGTCTTATCCTTCCCACAGAACCATTTGTAGTGCTGGTTCTTTAGTTCTAATGATTATGGGAAGTGCTCTGAGATACCAATTTTACATTTTCCATTTGGACTTCATGATTTACAACAAGGACCCACTGCTGAAGCTGTTATTTCCCTCAAGGTTTCCAGTTGTTGAAGAGGTTCATTGTCTTTTGCCAGGAGGATAAGTCAGGAATACTTTCTTTTAGTAGATACTGTGAATTCACTGATTTTCTAAATTCAGGGAGGGGAAGAGCTTGGGCTGCACCTTCTTTGGTGGGCATCAGGGAACTGCAAGCAGGACTAAATATCCCTGCTACTGCTAACCTGTGACTTTTCAGTGGTCTTATTAGAAATGAAGGGAAAGAGTTCTCTCATTCAGGGAAAATCTGAGAGCCCAATGAAATGTCCTGGCTCCATTTGGGAGAATGAAGAGAAAAAAAATCACTGAACTTTTCCATGCTGATGAACTAGATGGGAGTATCCCCAGAAATCTTCATGTTTATGGTAATAGATCGAAATTAACGCTCACCCCAGCAATGTTTTGATGCCACAAGCTGTTTTCATGAAGGATTTCAGCTTAGACAAACTGGATTTTTTGAGTTAATAATGCTATATATAGATCCTTAACTTTAAATCCTGTCTTCCTGGTTTTATCTGCCTACACAGCACAGCTATTTGGAAGAATTTGAAATTTTCTTTTTTTCCCCCTAGTAGCAATAGAATCCCCTGAGTTAAGCATTGTGGAAAAAGGAAAGCCAAGCCAACASAGTCGTCAGCAAACATTTAATTACAAGACSAGGCTGTMTTCCTTAGGTGCCGTTGTYTGATTRGAGACGTTTTCCTCCCTGGAGYCTTTYCCAAGGTGAGCAGACACTGAGCCACTGGCATCTCCTAGCGGCCTGGGCTCGCAAGGCATGGGCTCGTGCTCCTGCTGAAGAGCGAGGTGATATTTCTGCCCAGTAATCCCTGTTCCAGTGCTTTTCTGGGACACTGGAGAGGCTTTGTGGAGAGACAGCTGCAGGGGCTGGGTCTGGTGGCTGCCACTGACAGCGCCCTCTCTCTCACTGCAGTGAGCCTACAACCACATTTATTCCTGTCAGTTGTTTCTGTCCAGCTCTGTTTGTGATGGAGAATCAAGCTCTTGTTAAGATTTTAACTATCTTTTCAACATTTTTCTCCATAGCTGGCATTTCAGTTCCACAAGGGTTTCAATTAATGCACAAAGAAGGGATGAGGCACTATTTCCTCCTTCCACTCCTTGAACATTTATTCCCATCTCTTTATACTTGTGTCTTGATTTTGTAAATTTTGCTTTTTGTTTTACAATTCACTTGTTTCTGCCCTCTCCTCAAAAGCTGTTATCTACTTTTTCCTGTCTAYTCCTGTTTTTTGACTGCACTTTTCCCACTCCATTTATTAATTCTTTCCATTTATCTTCTTGAACTAACAAAATCTTCTTTTTGATCTATGCAAAAATTGAAGTCTGCCTTCCTTCCACTACCTAGCTTTAAAAGTTGTTTTTATAGGAGGTGAATAGAGATGTAAAACAGCTATATAACTSTCTTACAAGCTTTCCAAATAAAAATGGCAATGATAAAACAAAGAAGAAAACCAGAAAAGATTCCTTGTAACAGTCTGAAAATGCAGCTCTAAACAAAATTTACTTTAGAAATTATGTCCTATGGTGACATTGTGATGTTTGTATCCCCGATCATCTGTTGAATTTGTATTGTGTTGTATTCTGTRCACCRTGGTGWTGGGTCTGGGGGGAGGGGGAGGCACAGTTTTTTTTTCAAAGGCTCTGCTCCTTTGAGTAACCTTGAACGTCTGGAGTTTYTGATAACAGCAGTAAGAGCCGGAGAAGTTTTTGCTTTTTTTTCTTTCTTTTAGTAGCTTGCTTTCGCTTCTGCTTCTTTAGTTAGCATAGATAGGTAGTTTTTTTCTTCGACTTTCTTTTTTTCTTTTTTTGCCTTTCCCTGGAATTGTTCTAATCTCTCTGGACTGAGAACACGGGGGAGCGCCGGAGGGCTCACACCTGGGACCCACCAAGATCCACCTTGTGCCACAACTTCTCCTGCACTAGAGAGACTGAGAACCCAGCCACCATCTTCAGGGGGGATCTGCTGCCTGAATTTCATCATCTCTCCAGAGCAGCACAAAGYCCTTGTCATCGGGTATTGTTCAATTTATTGTGCTGGGTTTGACYTGTTGAATAAACAGGTATTTTTTTCCACTTCTCTCTGAGGAAGTTATTCCCGAACTGGCTGGGGGGGAAGGAGGGAGAGCCCCTTAGGAGGTATTCTCCTGAAATTGCCCTAAACCAGGACAAATGGTGAGKAAAGTAATTTTTAAAAAGGAGAGTGAAGACAAAAATATTCACACAACCTACCATTAGTGAAAGGGGAAAACCTGAGGGTTTTAAGGCTCTCATCCAGCCCCACCTACAAGGAAACAAATTCATCTAGGAGAATTTTGAAGAGCTTGTCCATAGCTGGGTCCTTCTCTTTGTCTGGAGTGACCTTGACATGTTCTCAGGTGCTTCTGCAAGGACTCTTGAAGACAAAGCACAACATTTATGCTCATGTTGTGTAAGAGCTTGTGTCAGGTTTGCAGCCTTGGTACTCTTGCTAAACTTCAAATAGACCATACAGCATCATTAGCATTGGGAAAAAATGTTCAGATCTCACAGAAATCTCTCACAGAAAATATCAGGATATTTCAAGACAAACACGGGTGAAATTCACATGACAGCACCTGAAGAAAGGGTATAAATCAGAGCTAGTGAAATTTGGGAAGGGGACTTCTTACTGAAAATAGACTCTTCATGAGTCTCCAATTAAAAGTACAYACTTTGATTTAACATCCCATCTGAACAAAGCATGGTATAAGTACTTTTCTAAATCTAATCCTAAGGTTAAAAGGAACTAGCAACATGTTATATATTATATACATATCTTCATGTATATAATTCTGAAACAGCAAGAGCACGGGGAGACACTAAAAAGTAATCATATTACTTCTTTTACATAATCCACTTAACACATGTGTTCTGTTCACAGGCTCAGTGATGGGTTTTCAGATAATAAAGTGACAAAMATTTGAATATTTAAAGCATAGCATTTTGTTATCATAGAAACTGAAAGCTGACAGAGTCATCTTCAGCAATTTCAGGTTCAGTGAGAAGCTTGCAGACACCTAAGTTTGTTGTTTGCTTGGAATCTCACTTCCTAAAATCTAAATGCATGCCTGTGAAACAAAGAAATTTAATCTCAAATCCTTTTCTTCATCCACTAATGTCACAGACCTGGCAGTGATTTTTACCACTATGGCAGCAGAGAAAATCTGATCCTCTAGCAGAGAAAATTAACATGCAGAATTTGGGGTGTAGTGTGYTTGGATAGTACAGGGTGAAGAAAGCAAAACGAATGCTGCAATTTTCAACATCAAAATAAAATGACATTATGACTTTTTGCATCTGTACATGTTACACCACTTCAGAACTTTGATTTATGCGTAGGATTTTTTCATAAACTGATTTGAAAAAAAAAAAATCTTCTGTTGAGAAAGAGTTAAGTTTCCACTGACTCAGGTAAATTGTTTTTCCCTTGCTGTATGAGGCAGGGGAGAGAGACTTGGTTCATCTAACTTGGAAAGAGCTGAGTCATCCTGAAGTAAGATCCTTTGTCTCTGCTAAGCACTGAAAGGAGTCTTGAGCTGGATTTCTGCATTAGGATCAGAATCCAGAAGACAAATGCTTCCCCATTGTACTCTGCCTGAGCCATGCCCTTTTTAGAAGTGTTGATGCAGTCAGAAGGACCCAGAATACTATGAGGACACTGTTACTGAGAAAGCCATGCCAAGCCATGAAGCTCCCAAATGCATYTCTCTTGGCAAGCTGGTATGGCCACAGTTCATTCTGCTTGTTACGTAAATCAGTCCCCTGAGCCAGCCTGAAGCCSCACAGAATGACTTCACAGGAAACACGAATTGCAACAGATAAATACACACATCATGTCTAACTAAACAGATGCAGTACGAATGCCAAAGAAATGAAATCCTGGCACGTTGTTTGAGAMGTCCTGGTTCTCGTTTGCCACAGGGTTTTCAATGAGACTTTCACAAGACTTTATTCAAGGCAAGAGGATAATAAAACTGAGCTACAGCTTATTTAGATGCTATGTGTTGTATCTGAATAATGTAGCTATACTGTTGCCATTTAATAGAAAAATAGATTTTTTATTAGTATTTAAAGGGAAAAAGTAAAATATTCAGATAAAATATTCTGGTTCMCTTGATTCATGTCCCTAAGTGTTTAAGCCTTTCCAACTACWAAATTATACAAATAGATTGGGCAGGGATTAAAAYTTGCCAGCTGTTTTTCTGGGAATGGAAGCCCCATTCTTCATCTTATTTCCATCTCCAAATGGATATAGACTATACAATCTTATGTAATTGACAATTCTAAATGTGCCGTTCCTCTTCTGCCTTCTAAATAACTTTTCCTGGTCCTATTGCTGCATCTGAGCAACAGCTCAATTAAGAAAGCACACAATAAAATCTATGCCTCAGATTAGTAGTAGCTTGTGGAGGATTCTTACAGCATCTTGCAGAACAGGAAATGAATATCAGATATTTAGTGGGAGCACATTATTAAATAATGAGATTTTAAGCCCAGCATAAGCAGTTTTACAGTGGATTTTATGAAGCCCTAAAGGCCAAATCATTGTTAAATTTCATTAAAATGGGGGGAAGACTTCCAAACTTATAAAAAATGAAAGCATCTTTTTCTGTCTAACATAGAACATTAATTAAACAAGCCCTTCTGGGAACAGCAAAACAAAAGCCTAGAGCCATACAAACGATGTATTTTGTCTCCTAAAACCCCAAACACTGGTACCCCAGCTCCATCCTGCATTTTCTCTAGTCAAAAGGAAACAAGTGCTTCATCATTTTGTCAGCCAATTGTTGCCTTAAACAATGAGTAAAAGTTTAATTCTGCGTGAATGGGGCATTCATTCTGGGTGTGTCCCTGCTACCCAGCTGCCAAATTTTATGAAAACATTAGGAACTGATTCACTGAAATGCCTACTCTTTGAAATTTTGGGGAAATATAMGAATTGATTAAAAATTTCTGATGATACCAGAGAAGGAGATGGGAGATTGATTGGTAGTAGGAGTCAAATTGCTATATGGTGTATATAACCTGACAGGTTTAAGGCATGCATCTTAATATTCCTCAGATAACTTGAAAAAAACTACTCCATGGGTGATAAGCCACTTGTAGTGAGAGAAAGGCAATTAAGAACTTTTAAAATACAAAAAAACCAAAAGATATTCTCCCATATAATAAAAAACCCAAATCCCCAGCACCCAAAGCTCCCCACACTTTTCAAGAGCACTGGATGGCAAGGAMTTTTTTGCAGTACATTATGGCTAAACTGGAAAAGCTCTTGGGTGAGCTCAGACACCGTCTGTGTGCGCTGTGCAGGAAGGTTAGCGTTCATAAAGCTTTTCTGGGGAACTTAATGCATCAAATCTTTAATTGAAAAGAACACAGCAAATTAACAATTTCTGCCAGTCAGGTTTCATGTTGGTAGACTGGAAATTCGCTCATCATCAGTAATTAGCACATTTATTGAGTTAGGTGATACTACTTAATCAAATTTCAGTATGTTTAACCATCTGGTAATTGGCAGTGGGAAGAAAAGAGCATGCAAGGAGCCTGCTTTTATAGGAAGAGTCCTTGAGGATTATGGAAGAAAGAATTACGTATTTCTAAAAAAGCAAGCTGAATTGGGAGTGGAGATATATATGGAAACACAAGAAAACAGTGTAATAGAAATACTGTTGCATGTAAAAATACACAAGGTACCTTATATTCTCAACATTTTCTGAAAAAAGTATAATTAATTCCATAATGAAGAACAGAAAGGCAATTTCTTGAAGAGGAAAATGTATGGAGCAGTCATGGCTGCTATTTGGATCAGTTTTCACCTGCTGTTAGAGCAATTTGTGTAATATAATGAAATTTTTTATACATCTCTGAACTCATTGAGATAAAGAATGTGGGTASAGAACACTAATGCTTTATTGTTTTTTTTTTTAAATACTTTTTTATACCAAGATGGGCCCATCTGTTCTATTAGCCAAAAGCTATTATTGACAATTCAGCCTAAACCTAATTTCTGTGACTTTTTTAGGGATTACAGATGACTCTTCACTCCTTTTGTCACATTTGGTAGAAAGCGTTACCTTCGCTTAAAGGGAAGATAACTCTGGATGAGTCTTGTGGCCAAAAGGAACCTGTATGAACATTGCATTGACTAACACAAGACACCAATGCATCAAACAGCCACTGGATTCATCTTTAGGAGGACCTAAAGATGAATTTTCAAGCAGTAAAACTGGGATGATGGATCAAAACCAAAGAGACGTGCCTTTGGAAAAGGGGGATTGACTGATTGACCGAATTAGGTCACAGAAGGTGTTCAGAATGAATCCCGCGACAGAAGGAATCTTACTGTGCCTATGTTGCATAATCTGAAAGCATTAATGCCTGTGGATCCAGCTGAGCACTCACTGCCTTAGAAAGATTTTTCAAACAGCTATATAACTAAAAATTTCAATCATGAATGTACACTGATGATGATGATAATAATAACAATAATAATAATAAATAATAATAAAAATCTGGTTTTCAAAGATGAGAAACCATCAGCATGTATTAGAATGACTGCATGAAACTTTCAAATTGGCAAAATATACTGGGAACAGAGCATTCAACATTGTTTGCCAGCCACTCTTGTTTAACTGCTGGGAGTTCTCTATTGAATCACTTCCATTTCCTCTGAGTAGGGAGCTGACAGCTCTCTGAGACATGTCTCAGAGTCCATCAAATGATATAGCCATAAGAAATCCAGGAAGTCAAGAATGAATTCTTACCTTATTCATGTCAAATGTGTGAAATACTTGYTCAACATAGCTGTTAGCTTCAGGAGTAAGTCCATGTAGATCCAGGACGTGTTTAAATTCATGCAGGCAAAGCTGTCCAGATGGGCACTCCTTCATAAACTTTGTGTACCAGTGGTGAATTTCCATAGCATTAATGTCATCTGCGGATCCAGCAGCACCCATTGCACCAACCATACCAGGTAACCTTTTTCAGTATTTGTTCATCCAAGTGCTGATTCTTGCTTCCCAACAGTGATCAYTCAAACACCAACTCTGCCTTTGAGAGCTACTTTAAACCTCTTACAGATCACAACCAAGATAGACTAAGTAAATATAGCACCCTAGCAAGATTACTGGCACCCAGTTTTAGTACCCTGTGGTYTTAGCAGCTAATTACAGTCTTTGTGCACAGTCAGTCTGCAGAGCCTCAGATGAACTGTTTATACCGGTTCTCATCTTGCACTTGCATCTGTGGAGCTAAAGGTATTTAAACTGGGTGAATATTGAAAAAACAACATGCAGGAACTTTGAGGGTAGTTTCTAAACCTTCATTGTAATAATTTATAAAGTTTTGACAAAAACAGAACTGTTTTAACACTTGGATACATTTTGTGCAGTTGCCTTGGAGTGAGTGAGTTTTCATTTTTATTATTTCTGTATATATGGTGATCCAAATCTTACCTTACAGGTCACAACTGCAACACATTTTGACTTGGATAACTTGAAAAAACTGAAAGTGGCCGTACTCTAAGCACAAACCTTGTTGTCTTTAGATAGCAGTTCTGCAAGCATCTGAGTCTGCTGTAAGCCAATGTTGTCCTGAAACTTGCTTCCCCACTACCATTGCTCTCCATCCCATCCTTTCCCTTCCCTTAGGCCAKCAGAAGTGTTTTCAGTTGCACTTGGGAGCAAGTGTTAGAACAGATCCAGGCAAAAGCTTGCAATAAGATTGAATACCAATAAATATAGTAAGCTTTAGAAAACATTGCTCACATTTTTGCACTGCCTGGTGTCACAATACTGGGTTCTACAAGAAAACAGATAAACTGAGGGTGGAAAAGGGTGACCAGCAGCATGAGGCATGTAGGACTGCTGCTTCTGCTCCTTCAAATTGTTTGTGGAAACATGTAGTGTCATAATGTCTGTGCTGTATTGCAGTACATGGCTGTGTACAGGTTCACAGCATTTAAGCCCTGCAGCAGATGGCATGCAGTAGTTAGAGACTAAACTGGTAGGATGTAAGAATACAGCTGTTACACCAAAGGTGGTGTCCCACCAGTGGCACTGCTGTGATGTCTCACCAGGGGAAGGTGAGTACTGCTCAAGCAGCTTTGCTCTGCAGAGCAGGGAGCAGTCCCATTGCCCTCCAGTGCTGTGCATCTGCCTGAGATGGATTCTCCTCTGGGCCAAGGCTCCTGCTTGCTCAGTTGCAAAAGCAGTGTCAACAGTCAGGAGAGACAAATTTGGTCTCAAGAAGGCAAAGGAACTGAGTCCTACCTTTGGACATGTCATGAGACCTGGCTTTGGGGTGCCAGGAGTGATGAGCATTGTGGTGGTGCATCCATGGGGTGTGCACTGGTKGCAGAACCAGCTGGGCAAGCTGCCCCTGATAGAAAAGGTTTAGGGCCACAGCATGCAGGTTCATGTGCTCCTCCAGTATTTTTAGGCAAATAAAGAGCTGTGATTTAATAATGTAAGATCAGAATTGCAAAATATTTTTCAGAAAATGGTATAAGCCTTCAGTGTAAAAGGGCARCAAACTGGGCTGTTGCTGGAACAGRCTTTCAGCACGTATTYCACCTATGTTGCATAAACCAGTCAGGGCAATGCTGCTGAGGAGGGAGAGAAGGGGGAAAAAGTGCACGTGGATGCCTGGAGGACTTCAACAGAGACTGCATTTGTCATTAAAAGGTGATTGTTTCCTAATCTCTTACTCATTCCTTCCATCACTTTTAACAGTGTCCCCAGAGCAAAAATAGCTGCCCACTAACATAACCGTCAGTTATAAGATCAAGACCTTCAATACTGAGAAGCAGCAGGAATTTTCTTTATGAAATACTGAATAAAATCAGAATCTGAAACATGTGAAGTGGTATTTGGAAATATGTCACTTCAAAATATCCCTAGCAGGCAAAGAATCCCATATTTTTAATAACAAAGAACAGCAAGCAAAAGAAAGGTAGCTATGAAAATAGCAATTGTAAGTCTTTTATTGTTTTTCATCTAATCTAAATTTTCAATAGTTAGGAACTGGAAATGCCAACACAGAATTTCCCAAGTGTGTATCTACCAAATTTCTTGTTCAATGAAAAGAGGAAGTTTTAATGAACTCAAATGTTACTCGGAATTCCTCCCCCCACCCCMTCTCCCAAAATAACAACAGTGTTCAAAGGAAAAAAATCAAAGGTTTGAACCACACGWTTCAGAAGCCATAGAAAATTTTTTAGTGAATAAAGTGGCCTGTGATTGGTTTTTTACATTTTCATTTTCAAACCTTCTTCTGAAAAAAGCAACAGCATAAATGGGAATATTAAAAAACAAGCCATCTCAGTCCTTGAAAATGAGTATATTTCTTTCATATGGCAAGACTCTCTGAACTCTGTTGTTATTGTCCTTCTGGAAGACAAGGTTAAAGTGTCAGAAAAATCTAAGTTTTATTTAAATAACTCTTCAAGATAATATTCAAGTTTTCTAAATTATCTATTTGATGAATCTGAAAAAAACCCATCAAATTTTAAGGTGGAGCATTTGAAAAAATAAGCATATGAACACGCATGACATGCTTATCAGCAAAGGTCATTATTTAAAGAGAAYTAAGAGAAAACATGAGAAGACTTGAAGAAGCAGTGCAATAAACCAGACTAAAATAGGAACATGGAAGCTAGAACTAGGTGCAAGTAGGAGAAGAAGCTGCTTTTCAAGGCGTTCTTGGCCATGTTCCTGCCAGGATAGCTTTACTGAGGGATTATAGCGACAAAGTGCACACAGATTAGAAGGGCTGTGCTGGCAACACTGCTCCTTTTAGCCATTTAATAKCCTCACTTTCACTCTGAGGAAAAGTTACTCCTCTAATTAAAGCACAATTTTCCCAGACTTGTTGCATGCCCACATCCATATCAGGTGGGGAGTACATTTTTTTGTGTGCATTACCCTCCAGAAAAATCCAGAAGTAGAATGAGGGAGAATGTAGAAGAAGAGAACTCTCATTGTAGGTCTGCAAGCAATGTAATACAAAAAGGAGGAAAGTCAGATGGAAAAGAAAAGCAACACCTATCAGAGCAACTAACAGGACTTTGAGAATGCAAGGTGCTTCAAGAAAGAATGAAAAAAATTATATAGTCTGTGTGATAGTCTGTATCTAGGAAATTTTTTCTATGGATGATGTTATTAAATATAAGAAAAAGTTTAATGAAGCATTTGAAACTTAAGAATTGCAGACAATGAGGACAATATCAGGACAGAGAAATCCACATCTATTATAGGGAGAAACTTCAAGAGACCAAACTCTGTCCCCAGCTTTTTCCCAAAGCAAAATTCACRCTAAGTCTCTCTCCTTGTTATATACTAGTACTATCAGTCTCTGCAAGCCACAGGAATAAAACACTTGGACTAAGATATAGGAAGASAGCACCATTTAAAGGTTTTATCTGATCCCCTTACTACAGTGACAGGCAATGATCTTCTCTATAGACATAAAAACCACAGGTCACTGAAATGAAAAGTCTTATTTTCCTTTAACCTCAAGGCAGCATTTACAGAATTCTTTGAAACATTCCTGCAAAATAATTAGAAAAAAAAAAAAAATAAATGTTTGTGCACTTATAATGTGGAACTGATTAGCACAAGGTGGTATGGAGGCTAAAAGTAAATGAGTTTAAAAAAACCAGATAATTTCGGGGAAGAAAAGCCAATTTAACTCATTTGTTGAACCTCTCCTTTGAATGAATGGCMATAGGCTGCAGGAAGCAGAGAGGGTGACAGGGGTGCCTGTTCCCCAGACAAATACTGCTGGCTTTTCSCAGAGACAGGAGAGCAGACAGGGGAGTGGACTTGAGCATCTTAGACCTGTCTAGWGAAGTGTGGCTATTTTTATACCAAGCATGACCCAGAGAGAGTTTAACTGGCTTACCTTTATCCAGCTGGTGATCAGACTGACTGACTGGAGATCAATTATTTTGGAAAAATTATGGTGTTCTGAAGGTCTTGTCTTAGATGGATGTCAGGTACAATGCAKGCAAACCCGGTTTATTTCTAAATTGCATATTTATCATAAAAGCATTTATGTAAATTGTATTTTCTCTATAGTTTCTATTTGCATATTCCTATAATTTTTTACACAGATTTAATGCTTCTTTATTAGGATATTTTCTGATTTATTTTGCTTTAAGCATCTCAGTATGCTTGTATCTGAAAACACACAACTCTGAATACACAATAATAAACCTGTAAATCAGTGCCTTGTTATTGTTTAAGGTCCTGTATCTGTTTTCTTACATGACAAAAAYACTTATGCAGAAATCTGTCTGCTACCAAAGTCATGAAGCATAAAGGGACAACAAGATATCTACTATTAGTTAGATATCAACTAATATGAGAACAAATTGTGGTGATAGCCTACACTGRGGAGATGACTAGATGGCAATTAAACTTTAATTCTTCCTCTTCTCCTTATATAATTAATAATATTTTCTTGTGCTCCTCAAACTTCATTAGCTGCCTTTTAAAATTAGTTTTGTAAGTGGTTTCTGAATTGTTGTTAAGGTTGCTTAAGTAATATTCTAATGCTACTAAAGCCCTTTATAAAGTATTAAGGTGACACCATAATCTTTCTGAGACTCTTACACAACACACACTACTCTATATTAAAAAAAAAAAAAAAAAACAGAAAAACAAAAGGGCAACAATCCCCTTTCCTCTATCTAAGCAGAAGAAACAGATAGGATAAATAAAACTTATTTCTTCTTCAGGAGGATAGTAAATATCATAAAATTCACCAAAAGAATTAATGAAACAATTTAACAAATAATATTTGGTAAGTGATTATATAAACCCAATTTGAAGAACATATATAACATGCTTACACCACCTTGAAAAGATTCTGACATTTCGTAAGTCACAGTTTGATTTGATAGCAGTAATTGCACGTAATCTGTCAGTCCCTCTCTGGGATAGAGCCTGGGATTATCCAAGTGGCAAGATTAGTGCAAYGTGAACAGGCAGAGGAATTCATGGCACACAAAGCACCAGATTCTCTCATGAACCAGGGGGGACTCAGTGGGAAACATGAGCATGTTCAAGTCCAGTGCAGCAGGGATGTCTCCTATAAAAAAATCCACAGATGGATATCTGTTCTATCTGCGCTAATAGCTGAACATGCTGCTAACTCTGGAAGCCCAGAACCAGCCACATTTTGCTTCCTTTGTTAAATAACAAGCAAAACTTGAAAATTAAATGTAATTTAATGTCATTTACCCTGTGATGGTTTATTCTGCCATCTTTCCCCTCAGACTACTAAATTGTTCTTGAAAAGCTATGTTTGCAGTTTGCAAGCATGATCTGCTCTGTGGATATGGTGATGGACAGAATTTTTCTCTTTCATTTTTAAACAGTGTGAGATCTTTTAAATCTAAACAGACCATTTCATTTTATATCCTGAATGCAGGCAACCTGAAAGTCCCTTTAAAATATATTCCTASTGAGAACTACCACAAACTCCTATAAATATTCATCGTCACGTAGAGAATTACAAGCTCACCATTAACTCACCATGGTTAATAATCCCTAACAGAGGACATGCAAGGGTGGCCTGTGAGGTCCATCCATGGTTCATGCCTGGTCAGCAGCAACTGATGTAGGATGGACGTGAGTCATTCCAGGAATTTACTTTGTACCATATCCAAAACCTTTGGACATCCCCCATGCCAATATTTTATGTTAAAGAGGTCAGACTGAAAAAACCTCRTAACTTTTCTTACTCCTGTGTTTTTCTGTCAGAAGGACCCTGAAGAGTTGAGAGAAAGGTATAATAGTGGGATAGGACAAAGGAAACAAAAAAGAAAATAACATCTATTTATCTTACTTTCAGCATTTGGTATTAYATCCCGAGAGGCAATGCACAAAAATAAAACCAGCATGGAATTTAATTTAAAAGAAAGATGCATGAAGGTCTTTCAACCTTTTATAGTTTATATTCCTCAAGAGGAATTTCATCACCACTGTGCTATACAGTTCTGACTGTGCTCTAAAGTTGTCTCATGCTGCCACAGCAATCTCAAGGTAGTTCCTAACTGCTGTAATTCATGACAAACTTTAAGTTATGAAAAAAACACCAGTAGGAACAACATTTATTCAAGTGTTTTTTTTTTTTTAACTGAGTATTGACAAAGAGCATTGCTTTGTGTTTTAGTCTAAAAAAACTAATAAAAATGCACATTAGAGAACCTACACTGRGAAGCTGTGCTCTATGAGTAAGAAGGCACAACTCCAGTGTATTTAGAGGAGGAATGCACATGCTTAATCAGCACATGCAGTTAAAACAAAGGCAAGGAAATCTGTTAGAGCTTAGAATACAAAGATCATTGTTTCCAGACATTTTTGCTGATTTATTGCTGGCTTCTGTTTTGCGTTTTTAAAGTGTTTCCATCATCATGGAACAGGCCATAATATCAGCATTCACTATTAAGAGTTAATCACTTSAACTCTTAGCTCTGAAAAATTTGACAAAGACTTGCAATCACAATTTGAAAAGAAACTAAGGAGAAAAAAACAGATTGGAGTTCCAAAGCTGTCTGAAGGTTTAATTTCATGAAAAGAAATGTGCTCTTTAGCTTAAGAAGTAGGAGTTTCATATTCTGTGTGTGAAACCAGGTCAGTTCCCCTCAGCTGTTAGACTAAGACCCTTTAATTGACTAGTTTTTCTTCTATCACAATTCTTAAAAATCACCATGTTGATATGATTTGTCTAAAATGTAAGATATACCCCTTAGAGCAATTCAGTCTGAAGAGCTACGAAAAATTAATCCTTGCTTTTGCATTAATGGGTTTGAGACCAATTTTCCAGGCTGTAAGAAAAGAAATGAATGTATTCACAATCCCTCAAAAAAAACCTCACAAAACCCAAACAAAGAAACAACAACAACAAAAAAACCAAATCACAAAAACCAGTTAATTGAAATAAATTCTGTCTTTATTAATCTTTTGCTAGTTYTGACTGCCAAAATATTTTGCAACAATAACTGAAAGCTAAAGCTGTGCTCAGGTTTTCTAAATTAGCCTTGGCCTGTTTTGCCTACTTCACAAAATTTAACAAACCTCTTTGAAGTATTGAACATAATTTTGTTAATAAATTCAAGAATATAAATAAAATCATGCTCCTTTTCCTGGAAGGAGCATCCACAAAACATTGTAACACCTATTTAATAGCATGTCTTTAAAGAAAATTTTTTACCTGGACATAGCATGATTTCAATTGTTTAGCAGGAATCTTATTTAGAAAGAAAACTAATTAGTATTTACATTTACAAGGTATTGTGTGTATATAAAAGGAGTAAAACAAAAATTTGTAAAGAAGAAACAACTGAACAAAAGCTAATAGAGAAAGGAGAGAACAGTAATTAAAGTCAGGAGGGTATAGAAGCCCTAGCTGAGCAAATTAACTCTTCATCATCAACAGGTGAATAACAACAGKTGATTTGTTCTCTTATGCCTTAAAGGTGATATTGGAGTATTTAAAAATAGTAAGCCTGCAGTAGTGGAGTAAAAGGCCAGGACAATGGATAAATATGTCCTCTAGGTTCATATTCTTTGATCTAAAAGGGAACTCAAAAGAAGAAGGGTAAGAGGCTGTTTAATACTGGAGAGTAGTTCCTGGAAAAGTTTAAAAACCTGAAGTTTGTTTCTGTGAAAAGCTTCTAAGAATGTGAATGCACACTTTGGACAAGCAGCTGCTGGCATCTCCCAGTAACATAAGCTCCCAGTAAGCACACACAGTAATAAATATTCCTTTAAGTCAGCATAGGACAACATGTGAAAAGGTCTCTGAAAAAAATTCCTGGGTCCTTGATGGGGAAGCAATTCAAACTTTGCATGCAAATATCTGATCTTTAGTTTTCACCTCAAAGATATCTGAAAGCTTTCAATTCTAAATCAAACTAGCAGTTTGAAGAAGCTGCAGGAAARTAACTTATTAATGGGAACAGAGTGAGCTGCAGCTTCTCTGAGTGGTGCTGTAGTGCTGCCTTCTGAATTCATCACACATCTGCACAGTTGTAGAAACAATTGGGTGGCAACTTGTCCACAGAGGCAAAACATGGCAGCTAAGCACATGTACCTTGGAACGGTAAAAATAATCAAGCTGAGTAGCTGTACTTAGCCAGAGTGGCTCCTGAAGTGTATCAATTTCTTTTGTGATTGTGGTGGGYTGTCCATGGCYAGCTKGCAGATGCCCAYCCAACTGCTCTCMTTCCACCTCCTCAGCAGGACAGGGGAGAAAAGAAGATGAAAAAGCTCATTGGTCAAGTTAAAGAGAGGGAGTTTGCTTACCAATTACTCTCATGAAGAAAAGACTTGGAGAAAATTAATTTAGCTTATTCTCTATTAAAATAGAGTACCAACCAGAGAAAGAAAGACAAAACAAAACCTTCCCCAAAGTCCCTCTTTTTGACATGCTCAACTTCACTCTCTCTGACTCCTCTACTCCCTCCTTCCAAGCACTGCAGGGAATGGGGGCTGTGGTAAGTCCATAACAGCTCTTCTTTGCCTCTCCTTCCTCTGCATTCTTTTCTTCTTCTGGGCATCTCTCCCCATTGGCTACAGCACTTTGGGATCAACCTGCTCCAGCATGGGCTCTCCATGGACCATGGCTCCTTCAGGGCATGTCCACCTGCCAAAGTGTGGTCTTTTCCATGGGCTGCAGTGTGGATGYCTGCAGGGAGAATCTCTGCTTGAACACCTTGGAACATCTTCTTCTCCTCTGGCTTTGGTGTCTGCAGGGCTGTTTTTCACACCCTCCCCTCACTCCTCACTGACTGTGCAGCATTTTGCCCTTTCCACATGGACTTTTCCCGAGGCACTGTCATTGTTCAGGGCAGGGTTCAGCTGTGCCTTATGGTCAKTCTGGTGGAATGAGCTGAACTGGCTGTGCTAAGCATGGAGCAGTCCACACCACTCCTCAGCAAGGCCACTCTGCAGCCCCCCACCAACACCCTATACATTGCTTCAACCACAGTTTCAGTGCAGCTGAGGATGGGGACAAAAGCGGACCCTGTMTGCATGGAAAACCAGGAGAAACCAACCACTTCCCATGCAAAACTCACTGGAAAAATTGTGACAATGCCACAGTCACAGTCACCGTGATTGAAGCACAAACTCTGCATTCTGAGTGAATGCARTCAGGCAGCTGTCAGTTCCCAGACTGTAAACATGGATGTAAGATCTCCTCCAGGTGTGCAGGCAAACTGCTCTATTCAGAGCCTATGTTTAGAAAAAAACCATCAGATCTCTCAGAAGTTCAATGATAATAAAAGCAAATACCCATCAGTGATGAAGATTTCCAAAGCACCAAAGCCAGGAAAGCCATGCCTCAGTCACTCAGTCAGGGCGTCTTACTAAGAACCTTGTAATGCAGCTAYCCCCTCATACAGTTGTTATAAATGAAAAATACTGATTTTAATGTTAAATGAATAGGTGTTGCACTGTCATGACGGTTATAATTGCAGGTTGGGGAGGTTTGTGGGGAGCAAGTTAGAGGGTAAGTGTTATGCAGTTACAGATGTTGTAAATTGCCACTCGATGGGAGAAGGTTGTGCCTGTTGTATTCATAAGTTCCCAGCTGGGGGATAATGATTGAGTTTGTCTGAGGGTTGGTTAAGAGTTTGGAATTGTATTAGTCCGAAGACCTGTTTAATCGGAGCAGCAGACTGAGTTGCAGCTGGGAGCCTGACAGATTGTAAAGAGGGAGCATTGCTACAAGGGTGACAGAGAGAAGGGGGGGCTGTCTTCTCCCCCAGTGACAGCACACCGAGCCCTGATTGGAGAACAGCAGCAGCCAATCACTCGACGCCCTGAGGAAACGATTGGCCAGGAATGCATCTCGTTAAGGGCCAATCAGAGTCACCAGAACGGACCAATCACGGAGCGGATTGAAAAACCCACCAATCATTGAAGAGAGAAAGAGATAAAAGGAGAGACCTCAGGAGAGAGTCGGATGGTTGTGTTGTGAGGAGCTGCCGAGAGCATCGAAGCTGTATCAGATTGTATCTGGCTTGCTGTGTAGGACTCAGGCCACTCCTGAGTCCCCGTTCTCGGCTGTTCAATAACGAGGCTGATTTTCTGATTTTCTCCACCAACAAAGCTCAGCCTTGTTACATTGTATCACAGTGGAGGGAAAAAAGCTGTATGTGACAAATGAAACCAATGCTTTTAAAAGCCTTTAACTTTTTATATAAAATGGCTTTACCTTGTAACTCAGTCAGAGAGRAAGATTAAAATCATACATACAAAATGTGTTTACAAGACTTCAGTGCACATAATTCCACTAGAACAAGTAGTAGAAAATGTCCTTAATGGGCAGTTTTTAATTTAGTACACTTTTAAGTAGCTGAAAACTTCTCAATTTTATGATGATTGTTTTTTTTCGACCAGCTGTATAAAGTGAAATTTGGCCATCTGGCCACCATAGCGTATAATTTGCTGTGATTAAAATTAAAGAACTGGACTGCAGGCCAACTCTTTTTGCTATCCCATGCATCTTCACACTGTATCTGTGCTATATGACACCATCAATGTGTCTTCCACACAGTGCCAGTAGTATTTTTAATTTTAATTTTACTTCAGTGATTTGTGTTTTAAAAAACAATTCTTCTTTTTCAGATAAGAAGCTGCAGCACAGAAAAAGATTTGTCTTGGAGCTTGTCTTGTAAAACCATGCTGGTGCCAGAGTGGGTGCGATCTGACACCTGACTTAGTCACTTGGCATCTTGGGGATGTGCTCCCCTACCATGACTCTATCTCCATCTGTGTAAGAGGTGATGAAGAGCTGACTTCTTCTGTGGGGCTGCAGCAGCTCCCACTGGGCTTTTTAGGGTGTATTTACTCAAGGCTCTGTTTGCACAGTGGTTGTGAGTTCAGCAAGGAGAGTAGCAGAGAAAAGGGGTGAAGGGCAAACTTCTTTCAGACAGAATATTCCTGTTGCCTAAAATGCRTTCTTAATAACTCTCCTTGAAATAGTGAATGTCTTAAGRTGGATGCAAAGCAATCAAGGTTGTYGTATCAATAAATGAAGTGCCACYAAAATCACAAATASAGGTTAAACACACCTAGAAACYGTACTGCAAGCTTGTTTGAGACCTTGCCTTACACATTGAACTATTATGCCACTGTGCTCAGAGAGCAAGGGAAGTCAGCTTTGTGCAAGCTTAGTGTTAYCTGCAACAAGTCTGACACTGTTAACATGTCAGATGCCAGTGCTTCTGTCCTTAAGGTTTCTGTCTTTACTCACAGAACTGTGTTGAGAGGCTGGGTTTAGTGCATTTCCCCTATTGGCAGAAAAAGTCACCTTAGGGAACCACTGGCATTTCTGGCGATTTTACTGTACATCTGCTCAGTTTCAGGCACATAATAATGATAAGGCTGCTAAATCATACTTATAACACATGCTTTGAAGAGACTGCTTAATGCATGAACTAAAATCTGATGCTTTAATTACAGTGTGGTCTTGCTCTTCTACAATCTGCATTAATAAAAGAATAACAAAACAAAACACAACAGTTTTTCCGCTGTCAAAATTACTAAAATGTTTTTGAGTAACTTCAACATTTTTTCTAATTAAAAAACTGCTTCTCTCTCAGCAAATAACTTAGAGTCATTGTATTGACAATCTTAATTGGCCACAGCAGTTACATCCACTGGAACAGAAATGTCACCATTTTGCTAATAATTATCTTTAAAACTTCTTCATATCTCCACTTTTTTATTTCACAAGTTCATAATCCTTAAATAAGAAGCCTGATTAAGTTTGACATTTTCATCTTAGTTTCTGACTATATTTTATTCTTTACTTGAAGAAAAATCTACTAAACTCTACTTTATCCAGCAGTTCAATGTAAAAGACCCCTGGAGAGCAGAAACCTACTGTGAGACTGTGTCTTCTTTAGAGCTCACTTACAGCTTCTTGGTTTTAAGGGTCAGTGTTAACAGGAGTGTGGAATATATCCCTGATTCTGTCATTTGGGTAGTATATCACTCCTTTTTTAAATTTTTTTTTTCAGGGGGTAAATGGGCTGAATATATCTAAAGCTCTTACTGCTTCAGTCTGCAGAACCTGACTTAACACTATGCTTTTTACTACAGACCAGACAGTCTTACGAGACAAATCTGCCAAGTAAGTTTGGTATCTTATCCTTTTATAAAACATGTATTGCATCACAAGCCAAATTAAAAATGCAGTAAAAATTGGAAGAGAGTTACAAAGACAATTTAGATAGCACGGCTGCCACAATGCATCCATTTTAAATTCTAAGTGCAATGTTTCAAAGCTAKACTCTCAAATCCTCATTCCTTCTTCAAATCTGGTAGAAATGCAACATCTGCCAAAAACTTACATATTCAACTTATACAATTTCCTGAGCCAAGATTTCCTCCCTCCTCCAAGGGCAAACTACTTGCAGCTTATTCAACTCACTGTCCAGAAAAAGGAACAGTGTTTTGGCCCCTAAACACCAGTCCTGAACACCCACAGGAGGCATGACTATTACTGGCTTCAGAGACAGTCATAAGAGGTGGTAAGAGATGAAAATCCTCAATTCACCCTGCTAAATCCACCATTACACTATGGTGATGTGACAGGAAAAGAGCCAAATACCTGCCACTTTCATCCTGCTGAAGTGATGAAACAGGGATTAGAGTTATATAATGTTGTAAAATAGGAATTCGGCGTGTGAAGGGAGGAACCTCTCGGTTCCCTTCCTTATTGAAATCACTGCTCACACGGATGAACAGCACTGCCCCTATAGAAACAAACAAGAGCCAAGCCCTCAAAACTAACTCTCATCCAAGCATAGTGTTACAAAATCACATTCCAGAGTGATCACTGAGTGCCTGAGAATTTCTGCTTAGTATAAAATRGTAGGGCACATATCCTAGACTGAAAGAAACTTGGTCAGAGGTTTATTATGTTCTGGGTATTTCTCACAGTGCTCAGATTTTGTTTATATTTGCCCCTAAGGCTCTAAAACAGTCTGAAAAAAATGATTGAAAACAGTCTTTACACAAGGTGAGCACAGCAGGATTTCTAAAACATTTGCATAAGAAAGCTTGTCTTGGATGAGAGGTTGGTATTTGCAGTGTTGTCCTACATATGCACAAGAAAGACCCTGAGATCCCCTGAATGCTGTTACTGCACCAGCTTATGTATGATGGTACAAACTTCTTCAGTATACTAAATAAACAGAGAGCAGAAGAAGAACTTAAAAACTAAAGAACATTAGAAGTCCTCTTCCTCAGCAGTTCTTATGGCTTCTTAGCTGCTAAATATGCTAAAACTACCCTAGCTGGTGTCAAACTAAAATTTGAAATCAGGGAGATCACTCTGTCCTTATATTTGAGTCAGGGCTCTGGAGTCAGGTGAAACCTCCACTGGGCTGTGAACCATGTTCCCAGGGCTCTGGACTGGGGAACTCTGGTTTTCTCCAACCCTGCAGCACAATCCTAAAGCCCACTTGGTCCAGAAAGCAGGGAGCAAAGGGGTGACTTTCCCAGCCACTTCAGCCAGGCAGAATGAAAGGAGGCCTAAGAGCAAAGTGAAAGCAAAGAGCTGACAGAAAACTTGGTAAGTTCAAGTAGGTTTGAGCCCTTCCAAATGATGATGGTCCTAATACTTCTCTGGTAGAGAAAGGGTTGGGAGAGTTTGGAAGAAGTGGAATGAAAACAGTTCAGGTATTAAATGTCTACTTGTGCTTTGGGAACAAGAGTATATGTTTCTTGGAAAAGCATGGAATCCTAGACAGCCTGGCTGTGCAGGGTAGAATGCAATAYACACAGCACAAGCCAGATAAATATTGATTAAATCGTTTGTTTTGCTCACTGGAGTTCAATAGCATCAGTCAGGGATGAACAGAAGCCATACTTCAACGTATTCTTTCATCCAGCAGGAGACAGGTGCATTTGTAGCAGGGAGACAAGTGAATTAGGGTTGTAAATTTTATTAAAGAGCAAGTAAGAAGTGGTTGGTGGAGTGAAACCTTAGAAATGAATTAATTTAAACATGCAAAATCAAGAAATTAACAGATGAACAGGCACTCTTGCACAAAAATAAAGTTAAACAGACTAAGCTTTTAAGAAACGCCTAGTTTTCTATATTTTGGATATTTTGCACTTCAGTACTGTGCCAGTATTCTGACTGTTGCCATCTTCAGAAATATTACATTATTTGAGAAATACGTTAATAGGAAAAATTTATTTGGCAGCCTTCCTTTCACTGACCTTTAAAAGAGACACATGAAAAAATTCAAAGCAACAATTCCCAGTTTTGATACCTGCTGTAAAGTGCAGAAATTGATGCTGCACGCAGCAGCAGTTCAAGATAGCACATAAAGATAAATGATTGAGGCACTTCAGGAAAATTATTTGTCCAGATACTACCTTATTCTGATATAATATTATTTTAGTACCTGCATTAGTGAAGTGCCTTTTCCATTTATCTTACCTCTGCACAGATGCAGTGTACATGTCTTTACACTCATCCATCCAAAAAAGAACAAGATAGTTGGCTGAATACTACATTGCATTTAACCACCCTGACAAGAGGAGGGTCAGACATCCAACACTCTGGCCTAGGGAGTCTTAAGAGATCTGAAGCCTTGGACAAGCCCTGGACTTTAATACACAAGGTGAACAGCAGGGTCTTAGAAATACCCTTTCCTTTTTTTTTTTTTTTTCTTTTTTGGCAGTTGCGAGAATAGGTGTTTAATCACTGCTTTTAAGGTCTTCTTTCTGAAAATACTTGAGGCTGTTTTTTGTCAATCAATGTCAGATTTATTGTCTTAGCCCTATATTTATAGAATAAATTACCAGCAAATGAAGAAAAATGAGAACAAACAAGAATTCTATAGATATAATTTACATCAAGAGGCATTTATTTACAGAAGACTGTGGCTTGTAAAATTATTATTAGTTTTTCAAAATTGACTGCACTTGTGATTAAAATCTTTAAAAGAATAAAATAATCATTTCAATGGGTATGGAAGGCAAAATCCCATGCATAAGACTCAATTAAGATCACACTCAAATCTAGGAAAAGCCTCATTCCAAAGTAAGTCTTCATACTCCTCTTGAAACAAAGTTTATAAAATGCCATGTACAATAAATTCAGGTTTTCTAYGTGTTAACCTACCTTACTTTTGATTATAAACAAGACTATAGCTAAGAAGAGACAGATGCTACTGGTTCATCAGGTGCAACTGCATCCTACTACGCCTTTGCTTCTATTTTCATCAGAAGCAAGTCCACTGATGTTAACGAGTTTAAAATGGTGGAGCTGAGCTATGAATATTTCCTTATTAGTTATTTCCCGTTTCAATCCAGTGCAGTTTCAAACACCAGCTCATTGTTATTATAAAACAGATTATGACACTGTCTTTGTCTTGAACCACAAATTTTTCTCACTTTTTCTCTTCCTATTCTCTCCTCCAGCTCCTGGGGGATGGAGGTGGTGAGAGTGTGAGAGAGTGGCTGGTGGGTACCCAGTTGCTGACCACAATATAGAACAAAGAGATATACATATGCAGGTACACACACAGCATTTTACTAGATCAGGTGAAAAAGATTAAAGTTTTTGCAAGTGCTTTGACTGACTTTATTATCTTAAATATGTCTGTCTGCTGATGGTTACTAAATAACATCATAGAGAGACCTCTAAGAGAAGTGGTTGAACTAAGGAAAGTGTTCACAGCTGTTGTGAAAACCTGACAGAAGCAGCTGCAACCTTCCAGGGCAGTGCCAGGTCAGTCTCTTTGCTTGTTCTGCCCTTGGACATGCGAAGTCCAAAAGGAGCAGAAACAAGACTGGTTTTGCAGGGAAACCCCTTAGTGGAGTGCAGGCTGTCTATCAGAGACAGAAACTGAAAGCCCTGTTTGATAGAGGTACAGATTCCTACTGACCTACAATTTATGGATAGCACAGAACTGCTTCAACTGCTCTGTTTAATTGCCTACTGAAAGGTGAGTGGGTAATTTCACACTTGCTCTTGGATATTATGTTTATTATACAAAGCTTTATCTTAGATAACTGTTCTATAGTTCAGAAGAAAAGGGATTTGTAACAGAGCTAGTAGGAGGCCTTTATTATACAGGTGATAGGAGTTACCTTTTGAGAACAGCAGATTTTTTTTTTTCACAGAGTAATTGGCATTGATTATCTTCTGTCCATGTGCACCATTGCTTATCAGTAGAGGAGCCCCAGCAAGATGGTTTTATGTAGTTCTTTGTACAGTGTTGAAACTTTGCCATCAGAGAAAGTTGATTATCAGCCACAATGAAATCAGACCAGCTACAAAAGTTAATCACAGAGCTAGATGTCTSGTGTRCAAGYCAAGGAAAGTYAAGAATTATTAGTTSACAAAACAAAACAGGCAAACTKTTAACTAAAAGCAAAAAAACCMMCARAAAACMAAAAA
>CADDXX010000029.1:923429-1002050 GCA_902810485.1 Alauda arvensis | reverse complement strand
CMASCMMMAAACCCTCCCAGCYCCAAATCCCCCAAACACAACAGAAAACCCAACACCRAARCTCMYSTCAAATCCCCCAAATTAAAGAAAAGAAAACAAAGAGCTCCTGAAGAGCAGGGTGCTCTCAGGGGATGAAAAGGGCCCAGCATGAGGTAGAGCAATTAGTGCTCTTGTTTCTCTCTTGTGGCCACAGTGAGTTTTCAATCCAGTTTTGACAAGGCTTAGCTTATGCCCTTTCCCCAAGTGCRTTGATGCAGCTATTGCCAACAAGGCCCAGCAGATGATTAAAGGGATGAGGGAAGRAAGCAATGTCATGCTTTCCAAGGAAGGAAAGGATCAGGACAGATGTAACTAACTCCAGTTCTTAACAACACGTTCCTACAAATAGAAAGCAATACTCAAGCTATTACTGTCACCACTCAGGCATGATGAGAAGTGTTAAAAGTAATGAACTACCTATCTGAACACATAAAAATGAGGTAAAGCATGGTATAATGATTATCAGACATTTCAGCTAGTTCTGAAACAGGGATAATACATGTTCTGCAAACTATCCATCAAAGCTATGCTACATTATTCTATGTGACAGATTAAATAGCTGATCTCAGTGCATGTGAAATTGCCAGATATCCAGGAACTAAAGAAAACCCAGGCCAGTTTTCACAAAGAACCTGGGCTTAATAGTAATAAAAATTACTACCTTTTTTATTCTGCCAAAATGCCAGAGTTTGCATGACTAAAAACATAAAAATGGGAGAAAGACTGTGCCAAGAATCATGCAAGGAAAGGCACATCATGGTGTAAGAGGTGTAACAAACTGTGACAGTGATAAAGGGCTGAAAGAAACTCCCATGGAATCACAAAACAAGCATTGTGGGGGTGGCATACCTGGAGAGAATTATGCAATAATTTTGAAAAGTTAATGTTGAAAACATAACCATTTGGGGTGAGTTTATAGCTATTCGCCATTTATAGGACAACCAGAATAGTGTCTAAACAGGAATTAAAGACAGATTGGGATTGAATGATGCAGGGTGAGTAAAACTTGTGTTATAGTGAATTCTTGCTCAATAACAAAAAAAAAAAATCAGTGTAACACAAGAAAGTGTCCTCAGGATGGCTTGGTGCTGTCCACAGCACTAAGTACTGTGCATAGACTCAACTTTTGTTTGCATATCAGGAGAACAAGCCATCTATTACAGCAAGGATACAGCTGGTGGGAAATTTAATGTGTAACATTTGGTAAGATCTGCAAAAATGAGACCAGATGATACCACTTGATCCTGCAATTCTAACACGCRTGCTGCCTCTCAAAAATGAGTTTATTTGCGTACAGACAGGTGTTCAGTCGAAGGAAAAACATGGAACAAAATGTAAACAAAAGTAACACAATAATAGTTCATCTTTACAAAAAAGACTGCAATCTAAACAGCTTCCTCTGGTATCACCCCAAAATGRATGAATTCCAAGGTCTGATAAGAGATGTAACACACCCTTGGAGCCTTACTCAGTGCCAAACTTTGTATCCCTTATGAGAAACAGTTGTCCACTATAAGCTCTCAAAACTTTACTGACATTTAGCTTAGTGGAATTATTTTGCTCAGGGATGTTCTGCTCCCAAATTAACTGCTAATTCCTAATGCAAACCTACTATCCATMCATACTGCTATTACTCCTTGATTTGAAAGTCTTTCTCCACCAAAGTTGCCAGAAATAGGTGCAGATTTCTTTTATTCAGTTAAAAAATGACATTAGGATTTTTTAAATGCTCTTTGTACTCTAAAAATTCCATTCTGTACTGTGGTGAAATGCTACAACAGATCARTGAACATAACCTGCTAATACTGTCTAAGTTTTCCTGCTCTAACTTCTTATGCTTTGCCCTCTTGATTCTGGAGCATTCAATTCTAAGTATTTTCAATAAACTACTTTTGCAGCATTTCTTCATAATTTTGAAAACTGGGTCTGGCTACCAGATTTCAATTTCTGAAAGTTAATACGTATTAGATGTCTTTACCCCTCACATACTGTATCAACTGCTTTTCTCTTTTTTTTTGTTTTTTTGGTTTGGTTTGGGTTTTTTGTTTTGGAAAGTGGGGTAAAGAGAAAGAGGAAAAGATAATGTGCTATTTAGAGTGCATGATGTTATTCAAAGTTTTTTTATATTTGTGTAGCTACTTGCAAGAAAATATTAATTGAAGTTATATATCAGATTTGTCAGTTGACTTTCACTGCATCACCAACCTTATGTTTTCAAGAACAAGTCAGCACTTTAAGACAGATGATCCACAAGTAGTTAAGGCAATTGATATCCCAAGCCAGAGATTTAGAGTGCTCAGTCACCGTATTAAGAGTATTACTGGCTTTAAGACATTGAAAGCCCATCCATGTTACTCTTCCTGCCACAGCACAGCCTTTTGTCRTGGTTTACAAGAACCAATGTAAATTCGTATTTTTGCTCAAATGTTTTCAACCTGCAGTGGTAGTAGGGCACTGTAAGACACCAGTTTAAAAGATGTTTCTTTAAGCAGCAGGAGGTTTAGCATCAGCCCTGTTTCAATTTCGATACAATTTGTTATCATAGAACAGCTCTGGCATTTTAGAGAAATTCCTCACACAGATGATTTCTGTACCACTGTTTTTCACGTCAATTTTAGCAGCATCTGCGGTTCACAAAACAGGTGATTTCCTTGAGATTGGAAAGAGGTACCTGCAAAATTACACAGAAACCAAGCTAGGGTGGAGGTATTTTTACCTTAAAAACATGTGTGTTGAATACCTTCACAACCTGAAATCAATCTCTGGAGTGTCTCCTTCCCTGTGTCACATTGCAGAATATGTTTCCTTTTGAAAAAGTCTTGAGAGGATATTCCAGACGTGATGTGCACATCTGTGCCTGGGGTGCATGGAGATTTTAAACCACATTTCTGAGTAATAAGTAAACATATCTCCATGCTAAAAAATCCCAGTTCACAGTTCTGATCTAAGTGACAAGCTTTCAGGAGAGAGGTACCTCTTTAAAGCACCATTTACTTGTGCAACGTCCTGCTTGCAGTTTTTGTAGAAAAATGTGAGTGAAACTGGATGTTTTTACATTTCACTGATGGACTGCTATAGGAAAAAAAAAGTTTTCAATTAACAGCTTATTGTCTGGCAAGCCTTTATCTTCCTAGCACTTAGGTTAATGAAAGGTTAATCTTCCTAAGACAGATCTGACACATCTCTTTTTCAAGAAATCAGAAAACCAATGAAAGCCTAATCAGTTCACATGTTGCTACATAATGCCTCTCCACTACTCTGCTGCTAAAATGACCAGGCATTATTTTATCAGGTTAAACCAATATTTCATGTAATCTTCAGCTGGAGTCAACAATAGGGAAAAGCAAACAAACCAGAATGCAAGCAATCATGCTCACAACTCAATAAAGTTGCAKTGAAAGGAGGAAGAACCTTTTTGAGTGATCAATGTGCATCCTAAAGCATGAAGAATGACAGCACTAATGTTTTTATCCCTGCCAGTTTAACTAAAAGCATTACTCATGCCATGCCTTATAATTTAGACTTGTATTAACATAAAGCTTTATTTACTACTGTCTGAYATTCTATTTGTTCTAGCACAACACAGAAATGTGGGGCAAGGTGAATTATAGGAGCTRTAACACCATATTATTTTCCAATTGTATATATTAATATTCTGATCCCTTTCAGGAATGAAATCTGTAGTGAGAGAGGCCTGGTATCTATCCAAGGCAAAGACATTTGCTTAGTTCACACATACACCCTTCCCCTGTCTTAAATCTTTCAAGATGTGTGYGTGGGTGGAGTTCTCAGCCATCTGAAATAAAAGTGGTTCTATCTTTTTGATACTTGAGGGAATGTGAGAACAATCCAATTGAAGAAAAGTTAATTTTTTGTTCTGAATATAAAAAGGTAGCAAAGTACAATGAGCTAACTGTCTCTAAAATGGTTTGGGAGCTATTCTAATGGAAAAGCATAAATATAATCAAACCTTCACAGAAGCAATGCAATTAGTCCCCTTGTCAAAAGCCAAATCTAAGAAACATTAATCCTTAGTTGATGCAATCAATGTAATAAAATTACCATTGCAGAAGATGAGCTTCATCATCATTTGTGAGCTAAAAGATGAGTGAAATATTTGTGGTTCAGCAAATGAATGCTCTTTTCCAAAGCACTTGTTAACTATACAGTATATACCAAACATGTGCTCCTGAATTTGGTATTTCACACTGTTTCTGTCAACAACAGAAAAAAAACAAAACAACTACATCTTGCTCTGAACTACCAGCTGGTTTCAAAATGAAGATGTTAAAACATATAGCCAGTATCTATAATGACAAGAAAATTTTTCACTGAGAAATGAGATATGGTAAAATTTAATCACCATGTTTACAATTTTAAGATCAGTGTGCAGAATAAAGGTCCTAGGAGAGAAATTTTTTAATAGACATCAGATTCTGTAAGCTTGAGGGAAAAACATTAGTGGTTCCCTGAACGACCACTATGATAAAAGCAGCTAGAGCTAACCTTACATTTGTGTTTTGATGTGCAGCAAATGTGAGTGAAACAATAGAGTGTTACATGAAAATAGGTGTGTAACAACAGCAAAAGGAGCACACATCTATTTCTGGGGGACTTGGAGATTGTTCCAGGGAAACTCGTATCCATTGAAGTGCTAAGGAATGTCATAATTTATGCATAAAAACCTAACTAAACCAACTCAACATTAAATGTGTTAATTCTTCCTATAAAGTGAAATACCACTTAGAGAGTACAGAAGTTCCTGCAACTGTGCCATAGGCTGCCCTTTGTTTGAGCTGATCTTTTGCTCTTCTCTAAGCGGTATTTAACAGAACAGATTTATTTTATTTTAATTTAATATTATTTTAATGTTATTTTAATGTTATTTTATTTTAATATAGTTTTATTTTAATACAGTTGTATTCTATTTTATTTTACTGTGTTTCCTCTTCCATGTGTCTCTGTCTGTCAAATGACAAAAAGGAAAAAAACTTGTTGCCATAACGGCAGACTCTGCAATCCTCCTGGATTCGTTGCTCCAGTGGATACAGGAGGTTGCACGAGCTGACAGTGTTACAGTGACACTCTGGCCTGTGCACAGAAATGATCCCCTGGGAAAAATCAGTGGCTCTTTAATGATATTAAAACTACCTCAGAATTTGGAATGAAGTTTCTCATGTTCTTGGAAAACAGAGCACAAAAGCATTTAGTGTACACACTCCAACAGCATTTTCAGCCCCGGGTTTGTTTTGTTTGTGCAAGAACCATYTAAAAAGTACTGAGAACCTTCTTCAAGAAACTCACTCTTCAATGAGTCTAAAACAAGATTCAGTATGTGGGGCTGCCTTACAACAGCCCCTGCTTTGTGACAAATGCCTTTTGGGGGTTTGTCTTGCCCTAATCTCTTGKTGTAAAGTGCACAGAGCTTTAGTGAAGCAAGGGACAGGTACCATGGTGGCCCAGCACAAGAGCTGCACAGACCCAGCTCTGTGGCAGCCCAGGAGACAGCTGTGGTGGGGAGACCTCTGTGGCTCTCACCTGCACGCCTCTCCCTCAAGGTGTGTGTCAGCCACCAAGCAGGGCTCACAAGGAATAAATATTTTACTTCGAAAAAGGTCTGGCAAATCACTTTTGACAGCATTTGCACAGTCTTCAGTGTTTCTGAAAGCACATTTGAACCTGCTTGGTTACAAAAGAAACACTTTGCAGACATAAGGTGGAGAATGAGACACTGCAATACTGTATCTCAGGAGCACGGGGATATTCCTCATGGTTCCAAAAGAAAAGACAATATGCTCATCATCCAGGTGATTTAGTTTTCTTTGGAGATGGAAAGTCTTTCTCCTAAGTACAGCACCTTTTAGAGCCTACTTTCTGCACGTGRCCCTTTTCCACTTACAGTTCTCTGTGCAGAGAAATGATGGAACTGATCCCTCAAGTAAAATTATTTTCAGTGCTTGCTTTTGTGAGCATTCATGTACTCCTCAGAGAAAGCAAGAAGCCAGCTTTGCTGAGACCTGCACCACTTCTGCTTGGTTAGTCTACTTAAGAATTACCCATGTTTGATTTTACAGAGTAACTCATGAATAAGTGTAAAGTTTGACCTTTTCTAGTTCCCTGCTAACACTAAATGGGTTTCCAATGAGGTGGACTGTCCCTGTGAGACACAGCATGACTTTTCTGGGGACGAGTTTCTATTTTGCAGAGTGTAAAGCCAAAAGCTGACTGTCTGCATGGAGTATTTTCATTTTTATTCTAGCACTCTTTCATAAGTATTTGTCAGAAAGCATGAAATCAAACAAAGAAATACATTTGTTCCTGGGGCTCTGCTGCCTCCAGAAYGAAGAGCTAGCTGTTTGTGGTCCTAATGAAAAGCCCTCTACAAAAAGGTGCATGAAATTTTGGCATTTATTTRTATATGCCTGTCATTAAATGGTAAATACTCACTGAATGACTGTTCAAAAGGTTAGCTACTGACATTTGAAGTTAATACTCAGATTGAGCATGCCCCCTGATGTAGCAGCACAAAGAAACAACCACAGAATTAAGGTGCAACCCCCCTTTCCAAATGTGTAACTACCCTTAYAAGCAGGTGGAAAAGAAAGGTCACTCCAGCTGTGGACACCTCCTTTCAGAGATCATTCAGCCTGGGCATGTTCTGGTGGTATCAAACCASCTTTCCCTACTACCATGCAGGGCAAACACAAAAACTGCAGGCATACAATTTCCTGGCCATTACCACCTGAACTCTATTTTCTGTTTTTAGGAAACTTAAGAAATGAGAATATGAAATGTCCCTTCATTTTTTCTTTGCAAAGGTCTTGAGGTTGGGTGTTAACTAGACTCTCCAGAAGACTGGAGGATGAACAGAATGCAAATTTATAAAATAAAAGTATTTACAAAAAATGAGAATAGAAATATGTTTTAATAGGAGCAGTTTGCATGATAAATTTTATAGATCACAAGTTCAATACTAAATTATATCTCAACTTGGGATTCCTTAAGAGCTATTTTGGATACATTTTCAACGCATTGAAAACATGTTATGTGCAGAAATTTTTTCCGTAATATTCTTTGCACAAAGAATACTGGGTTTGTAGGAGTAGTCACTCAGCATAAAATTATATTTGGAGTTTCTTGATGGAAGAAATGCATATATCAATTTCGTAAGTGTGAGGCCAAAACACTACAGGTAAATCTGTGATCTGGTTCAGCCCAAGGGCACTTCTCACCACCTGGTCTGTTCCTAGAAAWGCTATAAGAAAATTCTAAAGGGAGAACAGGAACAGGACAAGCCATATGTAATACTGCTGCAACAGCTTTCAGCTACTTTCAGCTGAAAKTTTTTGCATGAAATTTCTGTTCATTTTTTAGAAAATAGCTGAAGTATGTTTCTACATACAAACACAAAATTCTCAAACACAAATTCTCAAAAATATAAATGCATTTATACTTCATTTCTGGGAAAAAAATTAGTACCAGTTAAACCATGTGTAACAATGCCTATTTTCTTTTCTTTCTTTTTCTTTCCTAAGAATGAATGTTTGCATTGCATTTGGAAATGTATATATTATGCATAATTTTTCTGCATTGTTCTATCATTGCATTTTAGGAATTAATTTACTATTCTTTCATAAGTGACTTAATTTTAARAAGCGTGCAATATATAAAGAGCTTAACCCCTCTTCACTTGGAAATCCTCAAAAGATTTTGTAGTTTGAGAGAGAATTTAGAAAAAAGGGACTCTAGTGAAAGCAATGGTGCTTTACTTGAAAAGAATGTGGTATAAAGAGGTAGTATAAAGCCACCATGATAAAATGCACACATTTGTAAGAACTCCTTTGGATCCATGCACAACTGAAGTGTTATTCCTTATTCGTTTGTACAGTGGAAGAAACATTTATCTTAACTGCAAGGGTCCTTTGAAGGTATTACACTAAGATAAAGGCAAATTCAGAGGATGGAGTTATATTTAGATTTTTCAAGAGCAATTGGCAAGGGATTTCAATCAAAGAAGGTACAATAGAATATGGAATAAAAAATCTGTCCAAAGGAAAAAAAAAAGAATACCTTTATAGCAGGAAGCTTTCAGTTCAGCAGAGGTGGCTCCAATGCCTGCATCCTTTCTACCCTCTGGAGAGGCAGTTTTAGGAGCTAGAGACTGCCCTCAGATAGAAAAGCCAATAGTTTATATAGTTTAGATAAATCTGAGGTGTTTAAGGAAAAAAAAATAGTCAGTATGGCAGTAACACAAGTGCAACAAATTAAATTTTAAAGTAAAGGTTCACCATTTCTATGACAGCTGGTGCATGGTGACTCTGATCCCTTTATCTGCCTCATTTATGGGCCATCAATGCATTCCTACATTCTATGTGCTCTAAACTCTTAACTTTACTAAATTCTTGTCTCATAATTCTTTTAGGAGAGCTACCAACTTGGAATAAATTAACCAAGATTAAGTAAAAACTGAAAACATTGGGCTAAATAGAAGAGAGAGATTATGCTACCAGGCAATTAAATACCAAAATATAGAAGATATGCACAACAAAAAATAAAGATAACTAGTGCTTGAATAGACAAGCTTCAGAAAATAAAGAAAACTAGATAAAGACAAGAGTAATCCAATTTGTTAACTTGGTGAGAAGCAACATTCCTGAAAGTAATTTTAAGGAACTAATATTAAAAAGATGTTTGTATTTGGTAAATTGAASRGGAAATTCTGAAATACAAARAATTTTTCTTGTAAYTTAATTTATTAATAATTTCTGATCWATGTATSAACTATACAGGGAGMTGTAATTTGTTCTAGAGAAGAAAGTAATGTAAATAGAAACTTTGATGTTTAATGAGGATCTTCTTTGTAAATCCCTTAAGAAGAGCAGAAAAATGATCAAATATACAAATGACCTGAAGGGATAAAAGAGAAGAATATTACCAGCCTTGCAAAGAACATCATGAGAGGTGGAGCCAATGTGCTTTCCTGTAGCTGGAGTGATTTCAGTTTTTCTATTAAAAACAGATTGAAAGATAAATCACACAACTATTGACCATCCTTATCTGAGCATGTTTCTGGCTGGCAACTTTTGCAAGACTTGAGATGTGTCCAAGCATCTGATTCTTATATAAACTGTGGTCATAAATCCTTAACCAACCAAACAGATATTGYCCAGAGTGCAGTGGTGAAACCCTAAACAGAACTAACTTCCCTGAAATGAAACTTCATTTCATTGAATGGAAAATCTGATGAAGCAACAGGTAGATAAATATCACTATGGAGAAAAAAAACCACATGGGCTATGAGACTGAGGACAGGCAAAAAGGGATGGTTTGAAAAATCAGGATAGCCAAAGATGCGGTTAACTGTGAGGCAGAGAGAAGGCTCCATGTTGTAGAAGGAAAGCCTGATCTTCTGAAGTGATACATAATAAGGTGAATGAAGATGGGAAAGAAAATGAGTGTGAGAAGACATCAAACCATATCCTGCAGGACACCTGCCAGCATTGGGGTTATGCAGAATGATCCACTCTTTAATCCCAACTTTACAAAAGAGTTGGAAAGAGAGCAAACATTTAAGAAATGATGTGCAAAATCCACCTTCTTCAGCTACCACACACGTTCAAAGAGACAAAGCATAAAGGAGTCTCAGCAATGGAACAGGGATCCTGAAAAGAGAGTGCTTACCACTCTGGAAACCCTAGGGTGGAGAAGTCCCACTTTCTGAAGGAAGATCCAAGAGCTGTCCCTCTGTCACAGAGCAGGCTGTGGTGCTGAGACCCAGGCTCTGGAGGTGCTCCCTGTGCACAAACACTGCAGCTCCAGCTGCTGCACAGGGCACATGGGTTTGTGTGACACTGCACAGCCTGTGGGCAGACAGCACAAGGGACACAGGAGAACTGATTTCAGATGACTTAACAAAATCAGCTTAATATACACTTGTGGAGCTAGAATGACAAAATATGAAGCAATTTCCTGTCCTTTTATCACTACCTAGGAAAGGGCAGAGGTGAGGTGCCTTCATCTCTGATTGTTAATATCAACTCTGTCACTCCTCTTGGAAAATAGTGGAATAGTTTGAAAAAGAGGATAATGTGACAGAAAGATGGAATGAGGTAGYCTAAAAATGAACATGCCAAGTAATTTTTAGAACTATGCAACCACTGCATATCTAGTGGATAAGGAAAATTTCAACTGTTAAGACAGCAAATAGACATTAAATATATYTAAGGAAAGTCTTATGATCTCTTTTTCTCTCAAGAAAAGACAGATTCAGAAATTACAATTAAAAGAATGGTATTATGCATCACAAAATGATTATTTGACCAAACAGCAATTTTCTGTTCTCTAAATATGGCAGAAACAAGCAGATGTCCTAGTTCACACTATTAGTAGTTTGTTTCTGAGAACAAGAACTTTGTCATCTGAAGAAGCACTAAACTATACAGTTTTGTGATGCAAATTCCTATGAACAGCAAATGTTTACCCTTGATGTAGTGCAAGATTTCTCCTTGGAAACCATRTGCTGGGCTTAGGTTGTCCTGAAAGACATACTTGCATTTGAACTACTTTTGGCTACTTCTTCCATGGACTAAGGAAAACAATTCTTCAATTTCATTTAGGAAACAACTTGGCTGTAAACTACTAATATATCCTCTTCCTTACAACCTAAATTCCCTAAACATGTTAACATTTAAAGCAAACACTGATTTCTGTATTTCAGGTTTAGGAAGAAGAAGGTCTACGTCCTTCAAACTTGTCAATGTCTGTTTAATTTCCACCAAACTTTGTTTGGCAATATCGTATAACAGCTTCAGATGTTGTTGGCATCTGCACTGCATTTGGATAAGAGGTTACAGCAGCTGTTTGCAGATTCCTAATGGCCATGTGAAAACCCCTGAGTAAAGGCAAACTTAAAAAACCATTCATACATTAAATGTAAAATCATTGTTTTAATTTTTGTACAGTCAGAATATTTTTTGTGGCTAACAGATGGATTTAGAGATTTCTTGTAATTTTTTTTTTTACAAAAAGTGTGTTCAAACAAATGATCTTTAACTAGGCAATAGCACCCCATAGCTGCCATGGGAYAAGTACCTGTGGCCCACAATCCCTTTAAGCATGTTGCTTTTTTATCTTTTCTTCTCAGGTGGTAGGGAGGGAAGGGAGCCCAGAAAACAAACAAAAAAATATCCAGTGCTCAGTTCTCAAATCCAGAATGAGTTCAGCAGAACTTTTCAAAGACAAACCACAAATGAGTCAAAAGCTGGATAATCTTCAAGTAACAGTTCACCTGGGACTGCAAATTTTACAGTTGCTTTTGATGTCTCTCAATTGACTCTCTTAAGATGATTTTTTTTTGGTCATTTGACAAATGTTGTAGTTTCTTCAGAGTGCTCAGAGGAATAGAAGGTAAGCACCCTGGTCTATCACACCTACAGGATAGAACAAATCAATACMTAAGAAAAAACCAGCAAGAGAAGARTATTATGTGCTATCATTATCTTGCATTGCTTGGCAAGAAGTTATCTTTAATGATCTAAAGCACAGCACTGTTCWCACACAGTGCTGTTCTCCAGAGTGACTGGAAGAAAGGCTTTGTTTTATACAATAGTGCATTCTCTGAATGCACTCTGCAACAATCCTTTTAACATCAAATGATTAAATAGGCATTTTTAATTTTAGCTGTCAGCTCTAGGAAGCATACACTTCTCAGACACAGGCACTGCATGCAGTACCACTGCTTACTAGATCTGCAAGAAAGGCTAGTTGTTAATTCCACTGAAGGCAGTTAAAAGGCACTTTTTTGTAAAGATGGTGCTAAAATTATACAGTGAGAATAGAGCAATGATGTGAAGAGACTGGCTGAGCATCACAGGGACATCAGCTTTTCCATGTCACTTAGTTTCTTTTTAGTAGAGCAACCAGAACCAAGGTTTCATCTGAAATTCTGTTTGCAAAGTTAATTTTCAGACTAGAACTACTACCGTCTGCCCAAAAAAAGGGTCCCCAAGTCTCTTCATGGGATGCCTGTCTCCTCCACTTCCCACACAGATCAGTTTTTTGATAAAATCCCACGRAGCTGTCTGGTTTTCAGTCACATATCCATTTACCCTCACCAGGATGAGGCCCTGGGAACTGAAACTGTGAACGTGAGAGAAAGAGTTGGGTGACTCAAGTGTTTAAGTTCATTGTTAGGCTAGGTCCAACAGGAGCCATCAATATTTGATGTATGTTTGCAGAGAGGGAACAAAACCACACCCAATTATTAGGTCATGAGAGTGAACTTATCTGAGGGAATTTGCTGTCAGCTGTGCCTTGTCAAAAGATGCCATGTATTTTATTCCCTATAGCTACATTTAGACATGTATGGCAATATATTTAAGCGATAACAGAGCAAATCATAAACACAAAAGGACATTAAACATTTAGTTTCTACATGTACTTTTACTGGGTGTGATTTATTACTGTAGCAAGRSAGAAGGTAGCTAATGGAGGAGCAAYAACATCAAAAGGACTCAAGTGAKGAACTGAAAGATTMGTTTCCTGYAAGTACAAGTCCTTAKAACCTCTACTTTCTACACTAGAGGAGCATGTTTGAACTCTCCATGTGRGACACAAATCGGGGGACAACCAGAGAGAGCAAATCAAAGCAGTTACCAAATCATTGTATATGTGGGACCTAATTGTCTATTGTCTAATACTGTGCCCCATTTTTTAATTTCTTCTGAGTAATGTGTTTAACTGTATCCTTCATGACCAATAATTTCTTGGGTCTTGCAGTAATTTAACGTATCAAAATGAACGTAAGCAAACAGCTGTTGTTAAAAACAACAGCAAGCATCCAATAGCCCGTCACAGAGGAGCCTGCTTTTCATATTCCTTGACCTACTGCCACATCCCAGAATGGGTAACACTCAGAGCAGATGAAGTGCCATGACTTGAAGTGTGAGAGATGATGSCCCATCCAGGAGTAGGAATGACTGAAACCTGCTGCCAGCCTTCTCATTAAAAATTTGGGAATTGGGACCATAAATCCTTCAAGGAGAGAAAATATGATGCCAAAGAAATATGACACATAAAAAACTAGCTGAAGTAGTTCCAACATGTTTCCAAGAGTGATGTCCCTATCAGGAATCACATTACCAATGGAGACAGCATATATCATTCCACAGTTGGTGCAGCATAGCCCTGGTGCCCAGTACATGGTGTATTGCCATCCTAGCAGCAGTATKGAGTTTGCAAGGCCTCAGGACAGCAGCTTTTCAAGTTTACTTTGTCTAAGCTTCTCTTGAGTTGCCTGCAATTTCCCAGCTTAACTATAATAGAAATCTTTCTAATGACCATGTGGTTATTCTTGATTTGCTTTATTTTTGCTTATCTTTGTATGGTAAATAGTTTTATCCAGATATTCTCTGTAAAAGACATGGCATGATAGCACTTTGGAAAGTGGGGACACAGGAGATGGTCTAGAGAAGTGCAGGCATGGGATGGTAAGAGATGGGTCAGCCTCACACATGAGCCCCAGTGCTATCCACAGCTCACCAGTGGTCAGCTGGAGAAATGCAGACTGAGAACTGAGCGACACCTCACRCAGAGGTACAAAGAGAATGGAGAGCAAACATGCAGCCTGTGTGAAATAGGCCATGGACAGGAAATTCAGCTGCACCAGGAGCTACTCAGTAAAGAGCAAACAAGGTGCATGACACATTAGCAAACACAGAAATATTACTCAACAGGCTCCCAAGATGAGATAGGAGATATCAAAGAGATCATATTCTTCATGGCTAAGGATTTGAGCTGCATGATCCCCTCTTATTTCTGAAAGCTTCAATGCCCAAGGGTCACTGGAAGGCTGAGCATAACATCAGGACAAGTAGCAGATACTAGGAAGCATGAATATGACAGCTCTATAGTATTATAGTTTTTCGTTTACAGTACTTATTTTTTTCCATGATGACTTCAGTGGGATAGTAAACATTATTTAATTAGACAGTTAATTTTCCATTTGAACTTAAAAGAAATTCTTGGCATTACCCATAACCTGCTTCCTCTTTTGCCCTTAATAGAAATGTGAGGGTAATGMTATGTAGGTATGATTTTGCTTACAGAGGCCATTCCATGCCAGGATTTTGCATAATTAGTATGTGCTATTCAAAATAAGAATAATTTCCTTCATTCACTCATCTAAATTTAAAAACAAAACTGCTCAACCATGTAATTTGTTTTTCCTGGTAGAATTTTTTATAAGTTCATTGATATCTAGCAGTAAATGCTTACACTCTTTTGGTTCCTGCTTGGTCAAAACTGCATTAATCTGTTGTTGTATACAACAATATATGTCCTTTTGTGTGACTTAAGTAGTAATAAAGGGAGCAGAATATTTTCTACGTGTTGTTTTCCATGTGAGAGAAATCAATATTTTTCTAATTATCAGTTCAACATATTAAAGATACTTGAGAAATGACTAGCCAGTAAATCTGCAACAATGTCATGTTGCAATTCACACTGCTGGCTTTCATTTCCACTGTGCTGAATTCCAACACTCAGTGTCACAGGAGTCACAGAAATGCACAAAGGATTATGGTACTGTTGTGRAAGCAGCAGCTCCACAGCTTCAGCTCTGGCTGACTTCATGTTCTACTGGTTTTGCTCCAGAAGGTGATCAATTRCATTTAAATTCAAGTAGCCTGGGAAAATCAGACAGATATTAAATTTTAGGACTTGAAATTTGTTATTTTAGTCATGGCGACTTTCTGAATCTGAAAATGAGTACCTTGTATGCTGCTTTGAGGTTGAGCAGTACGAGGTTCTGATGATATAAGGCAAATTTTGGTGAGTCCTGTTCATTTGCTGTTTATCAMTAATTTATGTGTGTCACAGCAGAGACTTCTCTGCCACTGATACAGACTGAGCATTAAGTGCAAGTACAAGTCAAATATTCAGTTCTTCTGCAACAATTTTTCGATCTTCAGTGTATGAAAATGTATGTATCTAATGGACAAAGAAAATAATTTTATATTTTTGACTCTACACTGATGCAGAGGAACATATATAAGATAGAGACATTTAAAAGTTTGTACACCACCTGTGCCTTTTACCTTTTTAACTGTAAAGGCAATTTAAATGTCATGTTCTTCACTCTTACTGTTATTACAGTAGTTTCCTTCATGAAAACAGACAACCTAAACAAGAAAATACTGTATTTCAGAGACATTGAGGGGAAAGACCACCCATCCTGTTACAGGAGGTTTTCCTTGAAGACACCTGTTATTAAACTTTTGACTTGGAACATCTGTTTCCTCAGTTCTTCAGTATGACTTGTGCTGCACTTGTTTAACCCTATTATGATAAACTGAGACATAGAAATKGTTTCCTATAATAAAGTCAGTAGGTCAAGCTGACCATCTGTAAAATGAACATTTCCATGGGATGGCTGGAAGCTGTGGGAAAAAAGGTTGAAAATTAAACCTGAACTAACCTGGCAAGGCTTCTGCTCACAGTGTGTTGCTGATATGGAGAGTCCAACCTTGCATGCCTCTTATAACCAAGAGTGAGACAACTTTAAAAGGAGCACACTTCTGTAAGATAATACTTGTAAGAAGATTTTAGAATGATGATTAATGTTATATTTAGATGGTTAGACTAAGATTAAAAATTTTGCCTCAATTCTTCTATTCTTGAAGTAGTGAGTCCTGGTATGCTGCAATGCCCTGAACTGCTGCAGTCTCGTGTGTCAGAAGTGACCAAACAAAAACTCACAAAAATGAAATCAGCAAATCAGCCTTTACAAAATGTTGACACAATTTTTAGGCAGAGATGAAAAATTAAGAAAGAGGCCATTAAGAAATAAAACATATGTGGAAAGAATAAAATGAGGGAGTAGCAGCGCATTCTTGAGGGGCTGAAAAGAGCAGARGCAAGGTGTTTTATTTTTATGACTTTTTAGGGTTACTACCTTGTTAAATTCTAACTCTGTTTCCCTTTMTATGGTTCCAATTACATTGGCTCACCACACTGAGTGACAATGGGGATTTCTGCTGCCTGGCCTCATTAATACTGAGTTGCCCCTGAGGCTTTCACAGACCATTTGTCACTTACAAACTAAACATGTTCCAGAATGAAGCTACCCTCTTTGCATTTAAAAAAACCCCAAACAAACTACACCCAAAAACCAGCCAGTTATCCTGTGCATGAGCAACATGTTTGRGTAGTTTTCAGAGATTATGGTTGAAGAATGTACACATGGGAAGCAAATTTTATCCATATCAAGAAGCACACCTGGACAAGAGGCTAAGTGAAGCAAATAGCTGCCAGGACACAGGCCTGTGTGAAATTATGCTGCCCTTCAAAGGCTTTCTTCCAGAGGCCACAGAAGCATCAGGGCTGTCTTTTTTTTTCAATTAACTACCTRCCTGACATAAGGGTTGCAGCAAGATTGATTATCTCATTTCTGCTAAGTCCTCTGAAAAKTCTTAAATGCACAGGAAGCATCTCTCCATCATTAAACTCCASTAGGTAAGTTGTGGACTCCTGCATMCCTATAATTTGAAGACATGCYWTAAGTGCCTAGTGTGAAACARAAGTGGAGATGTATGGAGAGTAGAGCACTCTCCAGAGATGTGTCATTATTTCTTTTCAAAATTAAAGCCATTCCTGCCTACCAAAACCCCGAGACACAATTGTAAGCAAAAGAAGATCCTTTAGCATCAATTTGTAAAATACAGTCCCTAAAAAATCTCCAGTGCCATGGGAGCTTTCAAACTACATTTTAACGAAATAATTTTTCTTGAAGCTAAATATATTCCAGTCTCCTATGATGAAAAACAGTGGCAGACCAGGTTTCTGAGTGCAGATGCATTTAAGTTCTGGGAAAGTTTACTGGGGCATTAAAAAATAAAATTTTGAGGTGTTCTCATCAAWTTAATAGGCATGTCTGTATCAAAGCAATTAATAATAATGGAGCAAACTTCCAGAAAATATTTCTGATCCTCTCATTGTGTCCAACATAATGTGTCTCAGCAGAATGAGACAATTTTGTTTTGGTGAAGCAAGTGGAGCACACAGTATAGGAAGTGTTGATAAATGTACATGGCATACACGGGTGTAATTTGTTTTCTTACTCTAGATTTGAAGTTCATTGAGAACTGCTGGAAATTCTGCCCTGGTCCCAGGTGAATGGACTTGACTGCCCAGTTATCTGGATGTCCAGACAGTTCTGTCAGCTTGTGTTCTGCACAAAAAGTCCACAGCTTTGCTGCACAGCACAATGGGGTGGAGACAAGCAGGAAAAATTAATGACAGCACACCCTGTGTGACAGTTCCCCTGCTCCTTGTGACAGCAAAACTGTTAGTTCATTGGCCCAGTCCAGCCCCTCTSCTCTTAAAACATCCTTGGATGCTGCACATCTAACCAGGTTAGCTATGGGCCTCTGAGCATCTTTTGAAGCCGGGATTTTTGCCTTATTTTATGCTTTACCAAAGCCAGATTGCTTTTGAGGTGGTCCATCTGACTCAGCAACTATCACTAGTTTTCTAAATCYCATAAGCAACAAGCAAACAAGCCACAATGCTGCACTCAGAGGTATTGGCAGTCTAAAAAGATGAGTAGCAACTTCTCCTTCACATTACTGTCCCTGAAATAATCCCAGTGTGTGCTCAGCACAGGTTTCTGGGCTCTCACAGGTCAGACCTGTGGGGAAGTCACCAGAAGTGGGTTCTGATGGGATGAACTAAGCAGGCACTCTAACTTTTATGATTTATACACTGGAGCACTGGAAGTATTTAATTCTTTCACCCCTTTTTTCCCAGTGACTGTTGAGGCCATGGCAATGATTTGTTTTTTTTTTTCCCTCCAGAGTCAAACCAACAGGTGAAAGTGGAGAAGAGGAAAAAGGTAGTCAGCCAGAGGAACAGGCTGGGGATGTGTTTAGTGGATGGAATCAGAAATAGGGAGACTTAAGCCTATCAATATATTTTTAGAGACTTGTGTAATAATAGCAATTGAGAGCTTTTATAGSTACACCAATCTGTGAAACAACCACTTCAGTGATATTCCAGGAGGGAACGGGGCGAAAAGCTTTCAACAGAGGCTTTAGGGAGCTCTGTCACACCTGATCTATTAGATACTGCTTTCAAATATTGCAACAGCACCTCTGTGCCCAGGSTGGAAGAGGGAGGTCTATGAGGGAAACCTAGGCTGAAACAGAAAAGACAGCAACTCTTCGGAGGCAGCCAAAAGCTGCTTCCCRAAAGGACACTCTCAGTGGTACTGAAGGATGAAGAAACTAGACTTGGCAAGAAACAGAGCTGGGTGATGTAAGAGGCCCAAACAATGAAGAAAACCATTATCTGGAAAAAGTTCCTTTTTAAAAGAGACAAATTCATGCTTATCTTGAAAAAAAAAATCACAACCTTAAAAACAGAATCTGATTATTCCAGTCACCAGCATAGAGCTGAGGACATAGTAGCATGTTTTATTTAAAAGAAAGCCATACTATGACTGTTCATTACTTTCACTCCTGAGTTGTTATGAGAAAGCTCAGGTTTTATTCATTCTGCATAAATTTGTAATACACACTGGAATTAAGAAATACTACAAAAACCAGATTACAGTCTTTAACATAATGCTTTTACTTGGACACACCAGGGGTTTCAATTAATTTGCATATATACATAGGCAGATATTATTTAAAATTTACATCTTTCTCTATTTGCCTTTCCTTTTTCCTTTCCTTGCTAATGGAACAGAAATGGTTGATTTCACTGATACCAAAGCATYGTATGGGCAGGGAGGGTGTTCTTTCTCTCATTCTTGTCTTCACCTTTCTCCTCTCTTGATTGAGGGTACAAATGAGCTGCCCTTTAGGGTGACTCAGCTTCAACATCACCCAGCAGCCAGCTGCCTGTTTAAGTTTGTACTTGCTTATCCCAGTCCTTCTGCTTCTCAAATTAAACACTGCTTAGGTCAAAAATAAACTGGCTGACCAGACAATGACCTTTCTTAGATCCCAGTTTAGCTTTTGAATTGCTAATATCCTCCTACACGAAATATGCCTCTTAAGAGGTGTCAGGGTTTTTCCTGGTCTTTGTTCCTACATATATTTCCAGACAAGGTGACAGCTGCACAGCAAGTACATCAGTTATCTGTTTACCATTTATGCTCAGCGTACAAAAATTATCCAGAAATTGCCACGGGTACCATCTTTGACTTACGCCCTCTCCCTGTGCTTCCCTTCTACTTTACCAAAAATATTTAATGGATTAGCAGTGAGATCCAGAGAGAAAAAAACAAACCAAACATGAAAAACCTAAGCAATCCTGCTCATGTGGGCCAAGTGGTCAGGCTTGTTTGTGGCTGTGCCCTCCCAGTGTTCCATGTGCTTATATTGTAGGGATGACTCTGAGGGGCTTCATTCCCAGGAAAAGTCTGTGWACCAGGAGTTGTTCATGGTCCATCCAAAGGCACACCCACCATACCTCTTGCAGGATCTCTAAACCCAAAGAAAACTGCTGGAACCCAAAACACTTGGAACAGTGAATGAAGCAAAAACATGAAAGTGTGTAGCAGAAGAYAGAAAGGAAGAGCCTTTGAAGCCTGGGGGAGTAACAGTGACRTTGCCTCTGCTTTTATGCTGCCCTGGCAAAAACCCCARCTTGAAACAGCATAATCAGGAGTAACAGCTTTGTAGGCAGGATGACTTGGTAGAAAGCARGAACCAKTTAGTTCTTTTTTAGCTCTCCTACAATAGATTTTATCCTGGCATAATTTTAGATATCCTAAATTTCAGATATTGCAAATCTTGGTAAATGTCTTGTAACCAACTAAAAATTGCTGTTTCCTAGGAAAGCACATGTAAGTTTTTAAGCAAGGTCTTATGATTAAAAAATTCCCAAATATAAATCTTGCTAAGATTGTGGTTTATCTTTGGTTTGTAATTTTTCATGCATTCTGATCCCACAGATGTTGTTTCAATTTAAAYATCCACCCTAAATTCTGTTTTCTACATTTATTCCAAATATTTGATAGCACTTCTTTGAGTTACACAATTTTCTAGATAGTGAAAAATGAACAGGCTGTTACTTTTTAATTTTTTAAAAATGCTTTACATATTTCCTGGTTCATGGCAATTGCCAAGCTGTGATTGGAAAGAATTTGTTCATTGACATTGAATAACTGTCAATGTGTGAGAGAAAAATAATAGCAAAAGCAAGAAAAAAATTACTAATCTACCCTTCCTGACAGCAAGGAAAGTCAGAGGCTTCTGAATACTGGTAACTGATACAGAGAATRTGAACCACCAAAGAATTCCTACTGCAATCTTGATGAAAAATCAAAGCACTTGACTGAAAGGGAAGATAAGTAGAGTTTTTAACAGATAACTGAGATAGCTTTGGATTTCAGCTGTTCCAGAGTCACAGCTCTGCTGAGGGGGAGATAAAAAGTCTCAGTGTACCTACAGAATACTTGTGTCCTCATGTGGTACTCCCAAGGGTATCCAAGATCTACTCTGAAGATGACCTGGCCAAGGAAGACAATCCAGGCYCTCTATTTCCTCCATGCTTTCCAAAAGAATRCACTAAATGAATAAAAATACTCCTAACATTAGGGATAATGGGCCATGATCATAATCATTATAATATATTATTTTTAACAGGGCATTGCAGAGAAGCAGGTACAGGCTGCACCCAGAACCCAGTACAGGAATGYATCAGCTGGAATCTAACAGCAGAATATTCCTCTCCCAGCTTTATAAACCACCAGCAGACTTTCTTGTTGCATACTTGCTACCCTGAGTGGCTTAGCTGCACTTGGGGGCTCCAGAACCCACTCTGACATAGTTTTAAATGAATCTCCCAGCCACAGAGGAAGAATTTCCCCCACACTTCTAACAAAGGGAACCAGAATGTKAGACATAGCTTTCTTTATGCATTACAATTCTCACAGAGCATTTTTTCTCTGTCCCTTAGATGGAGGAACCARTCTTAATATTTTGCATCCTGTCCTTGTTTCTACTCAAATTCCTGACAGATTCTTTCCACATTTTCCTGTACAGATACTAGTACAGATGAGTAGGCTATTTTTTTCAGAGGAAGAAGGAGGAAAATAAATCTAATTTTGCATCAAGTAAACCAGAGCAAGTGACATCCTCCTGTAAAAAAGAATACAATCTGGATCTCATGCTGATCGCAAAGCTACCCTTTTTTGTGAAAACTGACTTGGTGCTTCTTCTTAATGTTTGTATGCTGCAAACAGAATCAAAATAAGTTTAAAAGGCTGCCAAGCCTTTGCTCCCACCTTTCAGTAGAGGAGATGGAGCTGAAAGCAACAGCAGGATACATTGAYGTTGGCCTCTTGAAGGAATTCTCTCTCCACAAAGAAAAAGAGAAAAGCAAAACCAGTCCTGTGAGCTGAGAAGGTGAGAAAAAAATGGAAAAAAATAAAACCAATGGCTTTGACAAGTAAATATGAAATAAAACCAAAGGCTTTGACAAGTAAATATAAAATAAGCAGTAAAACACAGCTAGAAATGGCAGACTCCTTCCAAATACTGAAAAGTGTGAATACAGTGATAAAATAATTTAGACAGTAACTTAGTTCAGTGGTTAGCAATTGTTTACCTACCTGCATCTACTGCTGGTCCTCCTTTTCCATGTTTCTATTAATTCAGCAAAGTTGTGCATGTTTGCAGAGGAAAAAAGCCTTGCTGTTATCATCCCTTGAGGAACTGCAGAGAAAATTCTAGTCTGTGCACTTACAGAGACAGGAGACTGAGGAAAGAAGTAAATGGGAAAAAACAATTATTTGTCGTCTCTCACAAAACAATTGATTTAAACATAAGGAAGTAAAACAAATTCAGTACATGTAAATTTAGGGAATTATAATCCCTAATTGTTTATAATCCCTTATGCCCAATTGCATAAGATCTTTTCCTGGAGGATTGACAGAATTTGATCCCAAAGCTACTAAATACTTCCAGCTTGGTAACAGTAAACATGTAATTAACAGCAAACTATTCTGTTGATTTTCTCTATCATTTAAGTCTACCAGAGGGGTAACACCAAGAACCTTTCCTTCTGCTTCTTCTTGATGTGGTTTGGAACAATTAGATTAAAAATAAACYGAGTGTTTTTCCAAAAGCCTGCCATTGTTGATTTTCCACAGGAATGTCCTGGGTCCTATAAGCCAGGTGTTGCTGCAGTGTATTAGGAAGGAAAGGCAGCAATTCAGGATTTGTATAAGAGATTATGAATGCTGCAGTGCCTCGCTGGGTTCGTGCAGAAGAGCTGCTTCTCAAAGCTTTAATTGGCACTTAGCTCCTCTTAGAGCCTGTTTGCCCAGACAGCCCGCACCACGCAGCCAGTTAAAGTGTAGCTGCGAGTGTCATAAAGCACATCTTTACAGGAAATAGGGACATTCTTTTGATAATTGCCATGAAAGCTTGGCCATATTAGATTTAAAAGTCATTAGTTTCGCATCTGTGAGATGCTGAGTGCTTTTTCACCTGCGGGCATGCACAGCCACCAGGAGCAGCGGCTGAACTTCCCGGAGGCACCTGTTCCACACTGCCTGGTGCTGAGTGTGGCTGCAGCCACTGTGGCTGSCAAAGGGCATCAACACCCCCACTGCCCCAGCCACATGCACAACCCCAACAACCATTAGCCAGAGGTTTCTGAGTGGTGTATTCTCCTACTCTCAGGATATCTCAAACTAACCACAGTCTGAGTGACAAAGTGCAGTTCGGTTGCAGACCTAGAAATGAAGGAAGAGTAGCAAATAATGCAACCTGCAACAGTCAGAAAACACTTGTTCAGTAAATCCAAAGTATTCCTTTGGAGCATGCTGACTGCTGAAAATTTTTTACAAAAGCAAGAGGGGAAGTGTAGGGGAATGGGATGGCAGACTTGGGTATGTATAGATGAAAAGACGGCTGCTTCCAGAGACAGGGTTTCATGGTGGGGGTTTAACCAAAATGTGTTTGGTTCCTTGAGAATTATTGCTTTCCAGTTCTTTCTTCTAAGAAACTTGGAATTCAATTCTTTACTATAATTATGAAATAATAACATTTGTTATTTGTAATTCATACACAAGTGCATATATATATATATATATATATATATATGTACAGACATACGCATTTCAAAGAAAGTTGGTTATGGTTTTGGGGTTTGGGTTTTTATGGTTTGTTGGGGTTTTTTGTTTTGTTTTTTTTTTTTTTTTTAAGGATGAGAAAAGTGATGGGGAAAAGAAAAGAAATGTGGTTCCACAGAAAAAGAAGTTGTTCATTGCTGCTGTTAAAATTTAGGTCCGTCGCCATGGAGAAATCAGTTGATCAAAGTGAAAAGTTTGCTTTTATTTTTTTAACTGGAAATATACAGAAGAACTCTATGCATTAACAAACTGATAAATTTTGTAAATTTTCATTTTCCTCTTTATAGTTTACACTGGACCTTTTGCTCCTCCTTTTGCCCTTACCAGTTCCAAGAGAAATCACTACAGTCTCTTTTGATAAGCAAGATTCTTCTCTAAAATAAGTTATCCCTAAATAGTGATCACTTATCACTGTTGATGCTGTTTWTAAACAGTCTGGAAGTATAGAGATCTATGAACAAAGAGTGAAGTTTCACAAGAAAATGTTAGAGTTTTAATGCCAGTTAAGCTTAGCTCACCTTTGTAAACCACAAGCACGTACTAAAAAGCAATGTGAGAGTGCACACAATGCAACAAAACAGGGCCAGCAGGTTGATACTGCATATCAATCTGTAGCTATGTTTCTGCCTTTTAACTTCATTCACTGCAGTCTTTTTAGTTGATGATTGAGGTGAAGGGATACCTGTTATGAAGGAGTACAGCAAATCTTTATAACAWTTTCTTCAAAGGGTGGATTTTACAGACCCCTCAAGACAGTTGCAGGCACATACAATGTTTCTTAATGCATTAAGGCCTTTGTAATGGATTATCACAGTTTTGACTAATTTACCTTCTGCACAACACCTACTGGCTATAATGTTAAACAAGTTCCTCAAAATGTGGTCTCTGTCCCAATTCCAATGTAGAATCCACAAGTTTTTTCTCATCTCTGCAGTACTRTTTTCCCAGGGTTTTTCAGAAGTATTTGCATATGATGAATTGCCCAGGACTCTGGCAAAGGAATTTCTGCATCCAAACTATCCAGCACACGTACCTAATAAATATCATAAACAAATACACCAGGCCTGCAAGCTGCTCTGTGATTCATACAAATGGGTTTGCTAACTCAACCTGACAACTGGGCTGATTAGACAAATAAAGTGTGTTGGATAACACCAGTGTCGATAATTACATTTTACAAATGGGACAGCTATATTTCAAGCTGAAAATGAATGTACAATTGCTGTTACAGATCATGAAAAAGCTTGTACAAGAGCTAACAAGAAAGAGCAGATATTTCATGAAAGACTGGCTCTTTTCTAGTCCTTGTTTATATTAGAGGTTTCTAGGAGATGCACACCTTAATCAAGCGATATGTCAGTGTGCTGCTGAGTTCTGCTGGGCACATGAACCCTGGAGCTGGCAACACAGGCTAGCCAAGGGAGACACTAAATCTTTCAATGAATCATCCTTTCTCCATCCCTCTGACCCAYCCCCTTAACTTCCTCCCACCCCTGSGAAGTGCAGTGTGCCCAAGAGAGGACAAGGATGAAGGGCCAAGGCTGGAGATACTGCAGCCRCCTCACYGTGCATCGAGGGACGGGGGAATGGCAGAAAAACTCATGGAGCTTAAAAACTCCTAGAAAAATAAAATGTACAGAAAAATGGTAGGGACTGCTGGGTTATACCGTGCACTGAGAAAAGACGTGAACAGACAGCCCCCATCAGGGAAGCTCCTGGAACTCAAAGGAGAGAAGCCAAAATCTGTAAYGTTTCTGATGCCTGCTTGAAATATTGAGCTGCAACCAAAGAGAACTAGAAAGCACTCARACTGCTCAAGGGAGAATAGTAAGATGAAAGGAGATACCATTAAGATAATTTTGCATACAGGAGATCTGTAGAAGACAGCTCTTCCTCTAAAAGGAAATAGCAATTTTGTGATCTTTAAAATTAATTTGGATACTCTCATTGCTTTTGCAGAAAGCTTTCCGGAGAAAATTGAAATGGAAAAGGGTTTTTAGAATTAAGAATTATTTGAGATGATGTGACAATGTTCAAATGACGCTGTAACATTTGAAGAGTGAATTAGTCTCATTACCAGGCTCCTCTTTTTTTCACTAGCACYGAATTTTAAAGAGCAATTTTGCAAAAATTATCAGAAATGTCCATTTATACAATAGTATCTTGTTATTTAAGGAGTTTTTTTAAAAATTGGCAATATAAAGAGTAAATTGCATGAGAACACAAAAACTAACCATTGTCAGTGGATTTGATATGATTCTAAAATTGAAAAAAAATATTGAGATGATTTAATGAATTCTCAATTGTTCCAGAGTCTCTTTCAAACCAGCAACTGGCAAAATAAGAAAAATGTACTGTGCTAGAGATTACTTTTCCCCAAAACCCAAAATATTAAAACTGAGCCTAGACATGTTTTGTGTTCTTTTGAACAGCAGAAAACAGCCATCAAGGAGCTGATGACTGCATATTAGGAACAGAGACTGATTGCTTTTCCCAACTAGCACAATGAGCCCAGAACTTGAATTTCCTTTTTGTGCACAATTTCAATATGATGTAAAATGCTAGCTTGTATAAAAAGGATAAATATGTGCAGCACTGGAAAAAGTGGAAGCTGTGCTTGTCAGTGCACCAGCACTGCCACATCTTGGCCAAGGGAAAATCTGAACAGCTCCACCTACTGAAGCAAGAAGAAATGATAGGAAGGGGTGTAATTAGTCAGTGATGAACTGGAGTAACCCAGGGTCTGTGGAGACCCTGGAACAGATTTGCCACAGATGTCTGATCAGCACTTGTAATCCCACTCAAGATCAGGTAGTATCAGATAAAGTAAGCCATACTAAAGTCATGGAAGTCAATCAACTTGCCCTGTTCAAAGCAGCAGCTTGTTTTTAAAACTCCCAGGAATTTAAAAGAGTTMATTTATACCTTTTCTTATAGTGATTGATTAGCACAAAAGTCAAGGTTTGTCACTTCAGAAGGTTGCTGCTACTCTGGTGTTTTTGATGAAGTAACAGATAATCTGTTTATTCAAGGACCATGAAGTGAACAAGCATTTGCTCACCCTTTTGGTGTACTGTTTTTGTGTATGACAACTAAAGATTGGCCAATATGAAGTTCACTTTGAGAAGGATGAATACCAAGGAGGCTAAAAAAATTAACTTTRTAAAGAAATATAATCATGTAGTTACACTTATAGCAAAAGATTAATGTAAATTTAATGTAAAGACAGTAAGCATGAGTCAAATATGCTATTTCAATGAATGCTGATTTTAGATATCTAATATCTATGTATCTGTTATCTATCTATCTATCTATCTATCTATCTATCTATCTATCTATCTATCTATCTATCTATCTATCTATCTATGCCTTGTGGATTCACAGAGTGGCTCAGAGCCAGAAATTCTGGTAATTGCAAAAACCTTTAAAACAACAGGAGTTTAAACAAATATTTCCTAAACCTTGAGACCACATTGACAGGGGAGAAATAAGTGAAAGATGTTGCAGCAAAATTATTAATCAATAACTAGTGTTTAGCACTTACTAAGAAAAGCAGCACAGCACAAGAAGAGTATAAATAGCATAAATGTTTCATGCTACCTGAAAGATTCTTASAGTTAGTCAGAATGACTCTCTCTGAGTCTGAAAGCAGGCAGATCTAAATATTGGACCTGAAGCAATGCAGTGTTCAAGAACATGTCAGATATAAAATGTGAATGATGAGGCATTTATTTAGTCCAGAGGGTTCCCAGAGTCCAAACACCCACAGATCGCTGGCAACAGCACAGCTCAAAATATGCAGAACCTGGAATGTCAAAACAAAATGATATTTTTTTTAAAAAAGAACCTTTGTGGCACATAAACTAAACAAGAAATGACACTGATAATAACTGGAAAATGAACATATGCCTAATGTTTTCATGCTGTAATTAAACAACTTAAGTTATGACAAAACGAAAACATTTACATCAGTGGGAAGGGAATGTGGAGTCAGACTCCTTGAAAGGTAGACACAATTGTGAGCATCTTGGTCCTGCATATAGARTGTTTTCCTTGCCACTTGTCTGTGTGAAGGAATTTCCTTAACAAACACAGTCTGAAGTGCAGACTTGGATTCCAAGCCAGAAGGAACATCAGGCGTGGGAGGAATGGAGCTCAGAGGAAGCCAGTCCTGAAAGAGCCAAGAATGGGTGAAGATGGCAATTTCTATGGACACAGAGAAACTACACTTATAAACTGGATATTTATAGCATGAGCCATCCCTTTTTCATCTTTGATACTTATGGACTCAGTGAATGGACAAAAAGAGATATAAAAGCCAGGAACTCAAACCTCAGGAACAAAAACCTCAGTGTTTGTGTTACTGAACAGCAATGACAGCATTCAGCACAGACTCTTCTGACTTGACATGTTTTGTGGAGGAGCTGAAGAATGTGGAGAGCAGACTGGATTTAGCTGACATGAACAACAAACRTGGCTCTTTGTGACATTTCCACCACTGAGCAAGTTACAAAACCAATTTATGAATTAAAGGCAATCAAGAATCGGTTGGATTGATATTTTTTTGCCTTACAGCTGCCTCTCCCCACTAAGTAAAAAGATTTTGAAAATGCACACATTGCTGGCAGAAAAAAAGGGCATATAAAGACCCAACTGAACAAAGCTCTAAGCTCTTGGGTGAGGGAAGTAATATACGCAGTTGATTAGACCTAATTTCATTCTAGTACCACTTTCTCAATTTGTAACAAATGTAAGAATGTAGAAGCACATTTTTTTGTGTGCTTTATTTATAAGAGCTGAAGAGATTCTGATTTCACAGTAAAGTGAAGTAAAAAAGGGGAAATCAAATATGATACATAAGAAAAGGGAACTGGCAATAAGTACTTAAAATAGAACAAATCACAGAAAAGTCCATTAAATATGACTGAGAACCAAGATAATGGGCTTAATATTTTAAAAATGATTGAACAAAGAAGGAACATGCAAATGAAATTATTACTACCCAGAAACTGATACTACTCCAAAAATGATTGGAAAAGTGAATATTTTCACTATTCCACATATTAAAATAGAACAACAGTCAGTTTATTTTCAGCAGGAATTATTTTTTGGTCCCTCAAGACGTATCTTAATATTTGCCTAGCATCTGCAGTGAGGATGGCTCTGGGTGATTATTGTTCCGGGAGACTCCGATCACAAAGTGGGGTTGCAGCAGGGGCTCCAGCCTGCTGAAGAGTTGCAAGTGACTTTCAGAGGTCATCTAGAAGACATCAGTTAACTGGCTTTATGCTGAGGAAACTGAAAGGCTTAGGTTCCTACAATCCTTTCTGAGCCAGAGTGCTTTCCAATTCAAAGCAGAWAACCTGCAGCAACTCATTTTTTGACTCTGCTTAACAGGCAGCCACCTTGAGACTTCAAGCCATGAAAAGCAACTCCTCAGGGCAAGAGYTAAAGATTTCACTATGTTAATACCACAGTGCTTGAACATTCACTTTCTTCAAGCCAGCAGTCTTTAATGTACCTCTTTATCCCAATAAGTTTGTGCTTAGCATTTTCCAAAATGTCACCCACACTTTGATATTGCTCCCCTGACCAAGTGTATCTTTCAAGTTTTATGTGTGTTGCTTTGTACTGGGTTCAGCAGTTGGCTTTGGATGTCTATCTTCAGCTTAAATGTTTGCAAAATTCACACAGATATTTGAATAGGTTCTGAAATTCCACAAAAATGGTAGCAACTGTTCAAGTTGTAAATAACTCTGGAAAACTTTGCCTAGCAGGAAAAATTTATTATTCTTAAGCAGTTATTATAAATTGGCAGTTATCACAATTAGAAAAAATAGTAGGAGAAATGCTAATACTACTGTGGAGTATTACTGTGGAGTAAAGTCATGATCATGAGCTCAAATATTTAAATTTATATATCTTAAGCAAAATAATTCCTTAAAAGAGCTCAGTGGGATACAAAAAAGCCATAGAACAAGAATTACTTGTGACAGTAAATCCACTGGGAAAACATGAGACAAGAAAGAGGAAAGCCACGAGTCTGTGATCCAGTTTCAGAAGTTTKAGCAGGAAAGGCAGGTTTTATGACTGAAATCTAGGTTTAAGGACAGGCAAGGTCATCATCTAAAAAAAAATCCGCAGAGTCTTGGTCTTTTCTGATTTATATTGTTGGACTCATTTGGCTTGCTGAGTTTATAAAACACCTACTACAAGGACTTTTATGAAAAGTGCACTTGTTTGAAAATAGGTGTGAATCATTTATGAAATCCAGCTGTGTATATGACAGGTACAATCTGCACCTCASCCCACAGCAAGCAGGCAGATTACAAGCAGCGGGCAGGGAAAGAGCACTGGCCAACAGCATTAATGTGAAAAGACAGAAATAAGGTCAAGGTTAAACACTGAAAAATGTACTCCTGGACTCCACAGCTACAAAGGATGCAAGAAAATGTGCATCTAAACAGCAGTAAACTTAATCCTGATAAAARCTGGCAATCAGATCAAAATAAAAATCAAGTCTGTTCACACATCACACAGGGAACAGCATGCCAACACTTATAATTTATCAGAGGACTGGAAGCAAGTCTTCCTAAAAACTGACTCAAAGCTCTTGCAGAAGTTGTGCCACCAGCACTTACGTGTGCTAGATCTGAATATATCTGACATAGGCTGAACACCCAGGACCACACTGCGCCATTTGTCTGGGTTTTGACATTCCAATATCTTCTTTTGGCTGAGCTGCATTTCACACAATGGAAGTATTAGCAGAAGCTTCAGCAGAGCCCTTTTACTAAGTCCTCCTTGACAAGACTCAGCAACATTTGACACATGTACCTGTGGTACAGACTGATAGGGCCAATGATTTCCATTAAGGASCTGTATTAACAACTTAGCTGCTAAATAATTGATTGCTTCAGCTTGTACACTTAGTTAGAGTCTTTATGCTGATATCYAAAAGAACTGGATCAGTTCCCAGCAGAAGTGGGAATCTGTCCACTAATTAGGTATAGAAWTATTTACTTCAGGAGCAATTCTGTGTAAATGATGTGTTAAAAGGGTCCATTTTAAAAGATCTGCATAAGTGACCTATGTTCTTATGTGGCAACTTCTATACACTTTGGAGACAAGGGGGGGGAAAAAAGGGCGATATTAAGGTGATATTTTATACCATGTTTGCTGCCTCGGGTTGCAGTGACTGCCAAGCTTTTTTTTTTTTTTGTCAAAGATGGTTATGCTTAAGCAGACTTGCCTGCAAGTCTGATTTGAACTTTACTTAAATTTTACGTCACCCCACCATCTAAGTCAATTCCCACCATGACAAAAAGGGTTATTTAAGCTTCAAGTGCTTTGGTTTGAAACTTAAAATATCCAAGAGTACAACAACAATGCAAATCTGCTCACCTGAGTCTAGAGGAAAAAAAACAGAAGGGAAGTGATTTGCARCTATCTTCTCAGCTTGAAGAAATGTTCTCATCTGTGGGTCAAAACACAATAATAGCCACCTAGTCTTCYAGTGATTTTCATCCTGGAAGGCTGAAATATTTAACATGTAAATAGTTTATTTGCAGATCACAAAGTGAAAACTCTATTATATTGTGAATATGATGTGCATAATAAGCAAAGAAGACACAATCATCACAGAGTTATTAGACTGAGGTGTCCTAGGTGACCTCCACAAGCTTTGTGYAAATTTAGAGGATTTTGTAAATTTTCCTCACAGTAAGTTTCTCAAACCCTTTCAAGGAAGCTTCAGTTGTGTATTTTCACTGGAGTTGAACCTAACAGAAATAAACACTCATTATGCTTGGCTAGAAACAAGATCTATAATGGAATACTGGGGCYRTGCTGSATGAAAATTTACCAGTTGGAGGGATTTAATGATAGATGGGGAGGTCCAGGGCATGGCTGTCCTGCAGAGTTACTACATCAGCAGGGACYGCTGTCAGCGTGAARAGAGWCATAGTGACAWGCAAGYTGGAAACAAGCATGGGTTGCTGGGRGAGACAGARGSAGACTTGCTCCTCTGCCCTGCTTGTGTTGCTTTGTTTGTCCTTTCCTGGTCACAGTTCTTGGCCAAATGCTTTGGGAGACGCCACAAAGGACAAGGTTGTGTTTCCTGCCTGGCTTCAGGGAGCTCTTTGCCCATTTTCATGACACTGTGCTCCAGGACCAGAGAAAGACTCAGCCCCCCTTTTCTCCCTGTCTGTCTGCTCACTGTGGTTCCCTGCTGAAACCTGCARCAAAGTATGGGAAATCACCATGGAGACTGTGCACGGGGAACACCAGCAGCTCCCACAGCTTTTCCACAGAGTTGTCTTTCACAGCTTCAATTCTTTTTATTTTTTCACAGCTTCCCTTGGTCACCAGGTACARCCTTTATTTTTAGTCTATTTCTTCTCCCTCTAGGCTCAAGATTTCTAAGAAATTCCTTCTAAGAACTGAGAATCAGGATTTGTTGTTGTATCTGACATGCTCTCAAAAGAAAAAAAAACCAGCAATTTTGAACTTTCCTCTAAAAGCATCATTGGATAATGGCACTTTAAAAATTATCTGAAAGTACACTTATGGGTCAGAAGACACAAAAATACCACCAAAGACATACAAAGATTAATCATAAAATAAAATATTCCCTATTTCCGGTGTGGCTTCCTCCTTTTTAAGAGCTGAACTTGCCTTTTTATATCCTCTAGGTAATTCTTGTCAAGAATCCTAGCTAACACAAGCAGTAGATTTATTTATTTATTTTTAACATTTTTTCTAGTGTTCATCCAACCTCACTGAAAAGCACCTGAATATTGCCATAAAATCTGTCCCATTTATTTTCCACAACAAARCCTTGTTACTGCCTCCATACTTAATTACATTTTCACAACCAAGACTCCATATTCCTTTTTATTAAAAAAAGTAGCACCATTTCCATGTTATTTTTCACCTCCAGAGGTGTTATGAGCTTGCTGYAATAACAGACCATGCTCCTGCTGTGACTGCTGAAGAAATGATCCCAGCAGCCCAATGAATCCATGCCACCTGCCCACCTGCAGGTCAGCATTCAAGGTGTTTCTCTATATAGCTGGCTCTCCATTGCCCCAAAGTTTGAGAAATAGAAAAAAATTAAAGGTCCTAAAGGAATTTTTCAAAAACACACAAAGAAGGTTATTATTTTATAAAGTTTGTTTCAGTTCAAATAAAACTGTGGCAATAAAGCTCATAGTTTTAGGTCCCAGTCCTGTTAGGAAAGCCACTATTGATATAAATACATGTTTACTGCTGCAGAAGTAGAGTTGGGGGGGAGGATGCACTCTGATCTCTGTTCCCAAATCTTGCCTCTTTTAGATGACTGGAMAACCACAATTAGGTTAACACCCTGTGCTGATTCAGGCAGAGGCAATGAGAGAAGAAATTGAGAGAAATCATGGAGAATTTCAAAGTGTTTCTAAAATCAGAACTGTAAAGGTGAGGGGAAAAAAAACCCAAGAATTTCTGTCACTTGTGTAAGGCACAAGCTAAAAACAAACGTTCTTGCTCCCTATATAAAGACATTAAAAAAACACAGCCCCAAAGGCAAGTGAAGGACAAAAAAAACCCCTAAATGTTCACATAGCATCTACACCAATTCTTCTCAAAATGTAGTAGATCTGGCTGACTTCTGTTGTAGTAGCCTGAATCACTTAGCACAGCTTTTGCTGTAAGTATTTAAACAATTGTTTAAATACTACCTACTGGCCAAAGAGAAAATTAAGGAACTGAACACTATAAAAAGCAATGACTACATGGCATCATAAATGRTACTTCAYTGTTACTGCACATTAAAATGTCYGCATATAAACGATRTTTTAAGATCARTATAAAGCTATCATCATTAAAATGRGAGTTTTGTGTACTTACTTTTTACACCACAGAAGGCACCAAAACATTGTATCAATTCAGCCTTAGTATTTAAAAGGATATTTAAAAGTGACTGGCATCTCCACAACATGAAGAAACAYAATCTGTGGTTGGTTCTTTGGCACTTGGTCATTCTAAAAGCATTAGGACARCTATCTAAAATAATTAAAAGTATACTCCATGCACTAGTTTTCCGAGAATAGAAAAYAAATATTCTTACTCTTGAACTTTTCATTTCTTTGAGAAATCACAAGTTAAAAAAAAATTGTCAAGATATTTAACATCACAAAAGAAAGGACGAGAAGAGTGGCATTGGTAATGAGTTTTTGTTCAGCAAAATAAAAAAATAGAGAAATCTGCTAGCAGTTTTCACTTTCAAGACGTGMTTAATAGTTCTGAAACCTATGTTGCCAACTACTGTTTCTGTGGAAATCTTTTCAAGGGCTACTGCTAAAAAAGGTAGCAAAATTGGCCGATCACTCAGATACCAACCTATGGATATCAGCTACACACCCACAGTGGAATGCCTGAACTACTTCGTTGTTGTGACCTTGCAGCCTAAAGGACTGAGTTCAGATCTGTTCTCTACCACACATTCATTTAATGACTGCAAATAAGAAACCAAGTGCATGACCAGAGATCAGCTGATAGCACTGACCTTCTCACAGGAGTGCTGTCTTAGAAAGTTCTTCTAAAATTTTTGGTACACTCTAACTGCCATTTTGCCTTCACTGCCAAATTCTCAAAATCTGTAAAACATTAACTAAGATAAGGATATCTGGAATGCTTCAAGCAGCTGCACTACTTCATTATCTCAAGGAGAAATGACTGAACAACTGAGAGATGCAATTTAATTTTCCAACAAAAAAAATTATTTTTCTCTTACAAAAAAAAAATTCCAAACCAAACCAAAATTGAAACAACAAGAACAAGAACAAAAACAAAACCAAGGAAGACAACTATGGCATGCTTCCAGGAAAAAGATCAACCCCAAATGGAACTCTCAYAACATTCCTTATCTTTTTTGGCTCTCAGGGCTGTCATCATGAACTGTTATTATGAATATTAATAAAAGGAAATTTTAGGGAACACCCCAGATTGCCCTTGTTGCTATCCACAGTCCTTCCTCATAGGAGTTTATCAACACCCTTGTTACTCAGTTATGTATTTGGAATTAGAAAGTTACCAAAGGCAACACAAAACATGTAAAAAGCACATCTGAAACTTATATCTATGTTTTGGTGTATTGCAACATGTGACATGAAGCAGGGCAGAAAAAGAACATCTAAAAAGAAATTGTTCTTCTGCARTCACAGTTTGCTACCCTTGGTAACCATTTTACAGAAGAATGATGTTTATTTTGGGGTTTCTGGCTTATCAGTTTTTCCCAACACACCTGAAATGCTTTTGAGGGTTTTATTTTTTTTTTATTGTTGTGCTGGTATCACATCTCTCCTCAGCAGACATAAATCTGCATTTACAGATGGAGAGCACATGCTGCAAATTTCTTGGGTTTCTTAATTGGGGCCTTTACTGTATGAGAAAATATCCAACAGCTGTTGTTGGTGGCCACTACTTATTCACAGGCATTTRAACACACCAGCATATGAACTGCAAGGATGTTGAGCCTCATCTATGGAGAGATTGAATTATTTTTCAGACTTCTGTTCCCCAGGAGTTTTCACAGGGACACAGACCCACTCTCTCTTGTCTTTGCCAGAAACATAAAKAAATTCTTGTAAAAGTATAAGACTTTATACTACTGTATCTCTACGACCTTTCTCTTTTCCTGGACACAAAAGTCAGCCTGTTATAGCCATTTGCTTTTCCCTCCTCAAACAGCAGACAGTGACCCAGCCTTTGAGCAAGAAGGGTTATTAGTGAGAGCACTTTTCAAGACTACATAAACTATTGATCTAGAAACATCACTCACTTAAGTACCCATGAGTTTTAAGTTTGATCAGATTGAAGAGATAGTTAACTGAAAGCTTTACCCAAACTATTTTTATGGCAAATAAGGAAAATCAGTTTGCCTCATTAAGATCTGCTTTCTGAGAAAAGAGTTAAGGGTAGTATTTATGTCATTGTCTCTTATTTTTCAGAGAGTAATATTCACAGGCATTAAAATTAAGAAAGACCTGATTATTCTCAAAAGCTTGTAATCAAGATGTGACTCTATTTTAAAAAATGTGGAAATACATCTGAACCACTCACTTTGATGTGTCGAGGTTAAATTCGCAGTACTAGTGCTGTTGTGCTCCTTCTAACTCAAGCATAACCAAAGTTTCTGGAGAAGGAACAACCATTTCAATCCCAGGCTGCCCTGCAGAATTTGTGTACCAAGGAAGTTGTCTGTCTTTCCTACCTAGATCAGTTAGAAACTCCATCCATATAAAGAGAGAATATGAATAAAAGTTGACATCATTCTTCTGAACACCTGTAAGACAATAGGAAGCAGGATGATTAGAAAAAATACATTTCTGAAAGATTCCTTAGAAAATAAGTACTCCAGAGCTTCATCTGCATTATTAGCCACAACTGTAATCTAAACACTGAGAWAACTCATTAGTTTTTGACTACTCACAGTAAAATACTTAATTCTGCCTGATTTTGGGGATTTGTCACTACATGAACAACTTTTTAAGATCACAGACAATTGTAGCTAATAATCTTGGAGCCTCAAGTCCATTTAGAAAGCTTTCCAGGATAATTGAAGTAATTTGCTTTTCTGAAATGCAAACAGGCTTTTCATTAACTGAGTTGTGCCTACAAGGCATTAATCAGATAATACCTCAAATTTTATTTGCAATACAGAATTTCAGAAACATCAAATGATTTTCGTAGTGTTCTTATCATTCACGATACTTCAAAACAAAGCAGTTATCACAATGCAAGTGTATATTATWATCTGTTCAGCTTGGTGGGAATCTCACATATTTTCCTCCTGCTCAGCAAATACAGCACACCCTGCATTTGCACCCTTCCACCTGTCCCAAGCCACTGACAGAAGCCAGAGAAGAATTTCAGAGACAARAGGCCAAATTCCAATGGCTGGATCCACTCTCTAATCATAGAAAACTGTAAATATTATATTGTATTAATAATAGATGTAATATTTAATTACAAGTTAGCAAATATTTGCATTATATTTGACACAATGCTCTGGATACTTCAGGAGTATGAGTATATTGATCTTCTGTATTCAGAAGAGGTAAGGGCAGTATTCCCATTTCTAGCAAAGGGAGAAACACTGTTAATAGCAAATGTCTTATACTTGAGATCAGAGAGCTGAGTGGCCTCACAGAGACCAGCCTGATTTGCTGTCCTGTAGGGGCATGAAAACRCAGATTTAGGAGCTCTGGGAGGCACTGGTACATGCTGAAGCTAACAAAGAGCTCTGTTTCTTAGAAAAATCCACATACTTGGTGTCTTTTGAAGGCCTAAATACAAAGAGCTGGCTTGCAAGAATACCTGACAGCACCATGTTAGGAGCAGCTTATTTGCAGCCTGTGTCAAATTTAAAGATACCAGGAGACAGATTTTGCATTGTTTACTTGACAGTGGTACAAAACAACAGAGATGTCAAATAACAAAGACACTTTTTTGATTACAACACTATTTGACTACTAGAAAAAGGGCAAATGTTGTCTTAAAAAGAGACATGTAAAAGACATAGCAAGAGAAAGCCAGAAATCACTTTTAAGACAGTTAAGGACTCCCCACAACAACAGTGTGTAGCTTTTTCCCCAGAGAGCAGTGACCTGTGAATGAGAGCACTGTCATACCAGAACACTTTAATGGTATTCACATGTAAGCTTGCAAAACATAATGGCAAACTTATGCACATTTTTACCACAGAGCCTCCAAAGCAATGAAAGTTACCACTATTACAGCCATTTGTCATGAAGAACTTTAGGAAACTGTGTGGGACCATATAGAAAATTATAATCTGCAGTGATGCAAGTTTGTGTTGACTCTTTTCTCACAAAGAGATGGTGTTCATGGCAGTTTCTTTTAAAGCATTGGATTTAGACCATATATAGCCTTGTCCAGATAACTGACCTTCAATGGTTACACTTTACCTGRTTTAAGCAAAATACAAGGACTGGAATGTGCCAGCCACACCTCAGTAACAATTAAGCATATCAATTAATGCTTAAGTCATGTTTCAAATAAAGTTCTACATATTTTTCAGAAAGTAAAAGAGAATCCCTTGGAAACTTCTTCCCTCACTAACTTCAAAGCAAAAGGTCATATACATTCATTTATGCCACAATTTTTTTTTTGATGTTCTAACTGCACTGCTGCAGGTCAGCTTTCCATGGCAATAGCTGCACAGCAGGAGAGAGTTGGAGAATTCAGAGCAAAAAGTGTTCTCAAGTGCTCTTTTGATTTCTCACTGTGGCTACCTCTGTAAGAGAGCATGAGAGTCCCAGACCTAATTCTTACACACCTGGGGGTTTTGGTCAGATTTTCACTTTACCTCTTCTGCCAGAAGATTCCAACATACAGAGATAAACTYAAAGGACAACACAGCAAGGGCTGCAGCAAACAAGTAATGAAATACAAGTTCTGGAGAGAGAGAAATGCAACAGTCAGGGAGGACTCTCTGCCACCTTATACAATTTAGCCACAATATAAGAAATTACTTAAAGCTATAAGAAATTACTTAAAGCAAAGAAGGAAGAAGAATTATAGAAAAGATATTTAGTTGGAAAATTATTCTGACTTGCAAACTAATATACTGTTTTTAAAGAATTAACAAAAACTACTGAATATTTTCCTTATAGCATACTTYTATGGTTTTTTATTTCCTAAACAGAGGATTAAGAGTTAATATGGTATTTTGCACCTCTGACCACTTCCTGACATGTGGTGGTGCTACTGTTTAAAGCAAGTCAGAGAGGCTTCTCTAAAGATCAATCTGACATTTCATTCCTTTAAAAAAATGCACAGTCATCTTAGAAACAATAAAAAGCAATCCCCCCAGTCTCATATTAAATATTTTTTCTAATAAAAATAATGTACACATATTTATTGATCTAGAAATATTTTTCCTTTATAATAAATTACCCTATGTGTGTGATATTCCATYAATTTAAAGAAATTTACCTCTCAGCAGCAGAGAGAAATTTACCTTGTCAGCTCAGAACTTATGTAACTCCCTTACTTGAGATCACATGATTGCTGTTGCTTGTAGCTCACCTCTACACATTGTAAAAAAAAAAAAAATAATTAGGAAATGAACACTCTTTTGGTTAAAAGTTTTACACCCACAGAAGAGAGCTGATAAAATGTTCTGATGTTTTCTGATGGAAAATTCTAGCTCCATTTTTTGCTGTTTACTGCAGTTGTGTTACATGTGGGCATATTTCATTTTGGTGCAAGCTGTGCAGAAAGGAAATTTTTCATGGCGTCCCTTTCAAACCTGATGAGAGCTACGCARAAACCCTGGCCCCCATTCAAGGCCACATCTGATGCTCCTGGCAGCATGTGAAGGAAATGACACACATGGCAGAAGAAGGGAGGAGCACAAGTAAAGGCTGGCTTTTGGGACATCACTGAACTTTAAAAAGAGTTGTTTTATAAGTTTCCTGTGTAGTAGTAATAGTAATAATAGTAATAATAGTAATAATAGTAACAACAGTAATAACAACAACAACAACAATAATAATAATAAAAATAATTATGGTCGGATCTTTATTGTAAGAAACTGGTGCTGTTAGGGGAATCAATCAGATCAGCTCAACTCCAGTTTCTAGCAAGATAACTGGCAGAACGTATTTGAGAACAGTCAGCTCTGTGAAGCTGACATTCCTTTCTACCAATGACAAAGAGTAAAAAAAACTCTTTGTCATTGGTAGAAAGCAGCTCTCCTGGAAATAGTACTTTCACAGGCTCATTGATGTCCATAATAACAAGAAAWAGGCTTTGCACACAAATGCAAATGATGCAGTTTTGCATGCCTTCTATTTGAAGCATAAAAACAGTTTAGAGGGAAAAARGGGGGGWAAAAAGCTTCCTTRACAGTCAAGATCCATATGACTGCRGGATAGTTTTCAAAAGGAAATGAAAATGTCATCACCTGACATTTCTGAAGCTGAGCTTTCAACTCCTGAGACAGAGTGCTGGCAGGAGTGTTAAATAGAAGAGCTGGTCACAGACCAATACACTCTCCATATGTTTCCCTGGGGCAATTAGTGTCACTTCCCCTATGAAGGGGCTCACTGTGCTTACCAGKGAATATGTCAGGTCTGGTCACTCTGAAAATAAACACTACAAAGTCACTGACAGGACCTTTAGGTTGAAAAATGAATCCTTCTAACTTACACATTCTCAAAAAAACCCCAAAAAAACAACTCACCCAAACAATTTAAATTGAATATTCCTTTGAAAGTAAGTTCGCTGCACTCCCCTGTGACATCCCCAGAGAAGAGAACCAGARCATATTTAACCAAAAACCTGTCTCAAGTAATCTTTTGGGCTGCCTAATCTATCTCCTCCTTTCTTGTTGTACAGCTGGATTCTTGATGCAGGGGCAGAAATCTCCYCCTTCCTGCAAACACACAGGCACCATGTCTTAGAGTCCTCCCCTGAGGAATCTGAAAGCACCAACCCAACACCAATGTGCCCCAGCCAGCAGGATGTCAGGAATTGCCCCATCCTCACCACAGCCCCAGGATTATCTGAGGACCACACCAGGCTGCCTGGGGGAGCTGTTAGCCAGTGCTGGTACATGGCTTCAAAGGTCTTTAAATTCTCAGCAATTCACAGAACTATTTAAAATTATTTCTTTTTAGAAATCCCTCTATGACTTATGAAAAACATCACCTCTGAGGAGTTGTGTAGATGTCAACACTAACAGAGTGTTAGCAAGGTGAGTTGGAGCTGAAGACCTCTCCCACACAGGAGTAATCAGAACAAACTCCTTCCCCTTTCACTCCCTTCTTCCTGACATGCAAAGAGCGGGGGAAAGAGAGCTATTTCCTCCTTTCAGTCCTGATACTGATGATTGGGTCGCTCCCCTTTGAGGAGGAGGGAAGCAGCAGGGAAGACAGCTTGGGCTTCCTTCCAAGTGCATCATCCTGGGCCTGTCCTCACTAAATTGATGGCATCACTTATACAAGCAGCTTATACAAGCCCAGCTTGGTCCAGAGGCAATAGCAGGAGGGAGTAGCTGGGATGCACATGGATGTCTGGCACATCAAACCACTCTGCAGCATGGCACTGTCAGCACCTGGTGGCCACTGATCAGGGCCAGCAGTGCCAGAAAGCTCTGAGGCTGGCTCTTTCAGGTGGGGAGGGACTGCTAAGTAAAAGTCCCTGTTAAAAGAAAAAAAGCATTATGAAAAAAGCAGAACAAAAAGGCAAAAAAGCTTTAGCTTTCATTTTAATAAGTCATCTTCAGGAATGGAATAAAGTCACTCCAAGGAATAAATGTATTTTAAACTTTAAAGCCATTGCTACCTACCTGTGGGAAGCTGACCACTTCTAAGCAAGTGGGACTGACCAAGAGCTGTGAGTACTGTGTCCCTCACAAGATTTGTAGAAGTTGCCTTTCAGGCAGTAGTTTGCTAGGATATATATATTTATTTTTTTAAAAAACTCTGAGTAGCAAGGTCTTAATGCAACATCTGTTTACGACAATTCTCCAAGAGGCAAGATGTTTCTTGGCTTTTATCCAAACCATTTAGTTCACATATATGTATTAGAAAAAGCTGTCACATCAGCAGCTAAGGCTGATATCAAGAGAGACAATGAGAGGATTAAGAGSTGGAAGGCAAGCTACTGAATATTTCACAAGAAATGAAGGAGAGAATGCCACTGATGCAAGGGGAAGGTCAGGAAGCTTAAACAACTTCATCTTAAGAAATATTAAAATAGCCCTTAGGCCTTCCAGATGTTGGTATACAGCTTTTGGGATCCTGATACTTTAATTTCATTTGCATACCAAGTCAAATACTTCACTAAATGTGCACCAACAACATCAACCCCTTGCAAAAGGAATTTGCTGGGATTTGTCTGCAGCATCACAGCAGTGATGTGACATTTGAGGGTGACTTTGAGGGCTGATACTTTATCATTTTCTTGATAATTTTTTTTAACACCTGAAGGCTGCTGATGTGGGTGGAGTTTCACATTTCCAGCTGCGAGAGTCTGGTCAGATCCAAATAGGAAGAGATTTCACAAAGATGGACTCATCATAGTTACCTTTTCCTATTTGTACTGGGTTCACGTTTACCAATTTCTGTTTGCCAAAATTAGTGTAGTGGTCTGAGTTTTTACCAGAATCCTTTACTCTTTTTCCCTCTGTGAGATAGGATTARGAGAAAAGCAAAGCAGGCCCAAACCTAAAGGTATAAAGAAGATATTTTAACAAGCGTTAAAAGAAGAGAATGAGAATCAAAATGARCATTCAAAACACTTCTCCTACCCCCAACAACCATTCACTTTTCCATTGATGACATGAAAACACAAAACTTGGAACTCTAGGTCAGTACCACTTACAAAATAATCTTTCATCAATTCATTTAGAGAGAGAAGTCTCTTCTGGTTTGTTATGGTWACTTTCCACAAGAAAGAACAGTCTACTTGTGGCTCTTAGCTCCCACAAAAGCAGCTGCCYGGGGAACTTCTGCAGTTGTGAACCTCCCCAATCATGCAGCTGCATAGGAGCCATGGACTCATGCATGCTGGGGTGTCGTTTTAAAAATGAACAGTTCGATGCAAAGGATGTTCTTCATGTCATGGACAGAGATCTCTTTTCACTTCTTCACTGGGGCAGAGGGCTTCTTATCTCATCTCTCTCTGTTCAAACATCTCATCGGATCACAGCTTCTCAATATTCACTTARTCCATTACAGAAACCTTTGCTCAAACCCACAAATCTGAACAAAACCTGTCCACAATAGTGGACAGTAGAAGAATTTTACAAGGCATTAAATTTATTTCTTAGGRAAGGGACAAGACAGAGGTAAGCCTAGGTGTGTTCTGTAGACTTGTCAGACAAGAGGCAAAGCACAGCAGGAAACTCTCTCAAATTGCTTTATTTGATAGTCTCACTTACGAACTTCRAGACACAGCCTGACAATGGGCAACTTGAAGAACACTGGCTTCTTACAAAGGAGAGAGGTATAACATTATTTCTATTGTCCTTTATTTCTCAAATACATCTAAACTGAACCTTGTTTCCCTCCCTTGCCTCCAGAATACCAGGAAGGCATTAAGAAGTTTGGACARTTTTTTCAATCTTTGAGCTCATGAGCACACTGATGAATTAACACCCTGTCAAAACACTGTTTCTGTTTACCATGTTTTCATGGCATGTTTACTTAATGAMTTTCTGGAAATAGTTATAAGAAATTTCTCTCCCACCTCCTGCTTAAATACGGCTCCTCTACTCTGAAAGTTAAATAATATTCACTACTTACTTTTATCTTGATATTTCAGTCTTGCATCCAGGCACTTTGCACTTTCAAAGTGCTTGAAATATGAAGAGCAAATTTCTAGATCTTATGACTTTAAARTATTGTTTTTCTCATCAAYGAAGRTTACTTGATTTTYGATTAAAAAGCAAATAGATATAATTAAATTGGGAACTATTTTTGTTGTTTTCAAACTTACTATTTCCCCCTGTACTGCTGCTGAGCTATTGCACTCTCATGTTATGAAGTAACTTTAGCCAGTAACTTGCACACTGTGCAATTTCTCATGTATTCCTGGTACTTATGTTAAAGAATCTCTCATAATAACAAAATGGAAAACAATAGATTGGTACACTCAAGAAAGGAATTTTAAAGGTGTATGCTGTTTGGTCATTGGAGACAGGAAACATGTAAAGAACTGCTTCTTTGAGGAACTGTGCTAAAAGCGCAAATCAACATGAACTAGCAACTAACAATGGTGTCTCCTGTATGTGAGTTGATACGACCAGTAGCCATTTCTTAGTGAAACAGTCGCAAGAGATTATAGACAAACCTTGATTTCTGTGTTCCTGTTTGTTGTGTGCATGTAGGAGATTAAGATATGAGGCTCAGAGATGTCCGCTTGCATTTCCACCGTGCCAAAGTAGATTATACCTTCCCAGACTTAGTGCTGATAATTACTGTAATTTTAACCAATCAGATAAATCATAATAAAATGGCAACAGTTGCTTTTCCTGTGGAATGCAGAGAACATCTTTGGTGTTTTCTTGAGATGGATTAGACAMAGACACCAGTCATTGCTGAAATAGCAAAGGAAACACAATTATGGAGGTGGTGACCCAATAAAATACTTTCTCTCATTAGGAAACAATGAAAAAAAMCCCAAACCTGAAATCCAAAACATTTAAATTATATTACTTTGTTCAGATCATTGCCATTTCCTGTACCACTTTTRTAAGGCATGGTTGATTTTGTCAAAGCTTTTACCTACCAAATGACAGTTGATATTTTCCTCACTCTGATAGTCACTTCAGATCYCACAAATATGAATAATATATCATCCTTAAAAACATAATAATAGCTAATTATTGAACATCTCTGCAGTCACTATGGAAGTAATGAGTAGAGATAAAATAAATAAATTTGAGTGTTTTTGAGAATTAGAAGTAATTAGCAGTACTGAATTATTGTGCCATGTTAATGAACAGGAGCATTATCCTCAGTTTTAGATATACTGAGTCAGGTAAAAGCTGCTCATATACATAATTCAAAGGGTTCTGTTAAGGATTTCTAAACAGCAAAATGCAGACCAAGGCATCTAATCCTCCATCTCAAACTACATTTTAACCTGTTTTTTTTAATATTGCACTCTGTACCTCCATTTACAACACTTAAAATGATGTTGCACTTACCAGGGGTATTCTCTACTGATTTGTAAGGCTAATATATATTTTTTGGATCTAGYACAACACCCCCTTGCTTTTGTGATAGTGTGACAGAATGATCTATGAAGAKCTGGAGTTATGAATACTCATGTTATTGTAATTAGAGAGATCTAACCACGTTTCATACCTGCGCAGCTCCATTCTTGGGGCATCTATCCCGGTTTTACCAGCATAATGAGATTTAAACCCAAGTCTTATATTCCAAGTGCACATAAGGATCAATTCATCCCACATTCAGCAACAGTAGGTGACAGGAGGATAGAAGCCAGATTAACAAACAGACTTCACAGAACAAGGATTTAGCTTGACTGTGTTAAATACACCTGTGGCATAARTCACACCAATAGCAGTTAATTCCTACTGTAGTTTGTGACAGTGCTAAAATGCTCCTTATATTGCTCTAGCTATAGAATTTTTCTTATTTCTCATTGGGACACTAATTTTCCCAGTTGTATGACAGGACTATGAGAAYGCAGGCTATGGTTTGATGCTCAGTCCTATACATCAAAGTCAATTCCTCTGGCTGCATGTTAYTCAGCTTTTAAGAAATAATAAAAATCGACTCTATGACAAGCTAAAACATTTGTTTATTTATAGCTGTTAGAATTGCTGCWCTGCGTAAGTAAAAAGGGCGTGACAGCATAAGACACTCCCAACAGCTTTGTTGTTTTAGCTGAGAAATGGGATCCACATGCTCTGCCTCCAAGRGATCATGTTAAAGGGAGCAGATTCATCAGGTCCTGCCCTGCCTAGATCATCTTGACTTCATAAACACCATCCCAAATCTGCTCAGGGGAAGCAATATATAGTAGTTTCCAGAAGAGGGGGACTTTAAAAATTCTGTATTTAAAATTGTTTCAAGTTGCAGCTACCACAGTTCCTACATCACTGCTGGCAGAAAGGCAAGAAAAACATACAGAAGATTCTGGATGTTGCTTTAAGCTACATCAAGAGGATCGKGGGCTGTGTGTTTTGTCTTTTCAAGCCAGAGTTGTTCCATTGTGGATCAGAAGTGATGGATTAGAATGGCTCTGAGAGCTGTCAGCTAATATCTACATTGCAGCAAGATCAGACAGTAGCAACCTCTCTGGAATGCTGTGAAAATTTCTGKCTGCTGCCATGAGAACTTCAGGTCATGTTTCCATGAGAGGTTTTAAAGTAGAAACCTGAAGTTTAAATAGAAAAAGGCACTCAGACTGGATAATCTTCTGCAGAATAGGAAGAAAGCATTCAGATGATAGAGCACCAGCAACCTCTTGGAGATTTTGCACACTGCTGYACTTTCTTGTGCACTCTGATGGCACTGTATTTTCTTGTTACATTGGAACAGCTGCATTCAGGTGAACTGAGAGCAAGGCCAGTGTCTCAGTTATCAGTGAGGGTTACTTAGCAGGTCASTTGGTTACTACACCTTGGGACCTGTGCTTGAGTTCAGTGGTTWAAAAAATCTAGGCAATCCACATACTTGCTGCTTCACTCTGCATTGAAGACACCCATCATCCCATGAAAATAAGGCACTTGACAGGTACCAAATAAGTCATGTTGTAAAGCATAATGAAGTTGCTGAAATTCTAGAAAAACATTGTTTTCTGTTGTACCATAGGAAATGTTCCATGAAGAATGTTAGAAATTCAGGCATTACAATCTCAGGAACAAGAAATGTACTTCTTAGGTATTACTGTCAGGTGTGAAGGTCATGCCTTTGGGAACTAGATGACCATTTAAAGCAGTGATTGGCTTTTTAGTTCTCTTATCTGGATGTTGGCATCCTTTCTTAAACTTTGCACCAGATGAACGAAGGAAACCACAATCAGAAGTTATGCTTGCTGGTCACTCAACACATGTTAAGAAAAGGACTACGAGACGTGAGCCTGTGGGTGATACTTGTAGGGAGCTTGAAATGCCTGTGGTCATGGAAAGAACAAGGTTGTAAACTATTATCTACACCCAGAAACCCAGAGGGAGTGCAGACCAGTGTGGGGATTGTACTTTAGACATGGCTGTGCTGTGCAAATACAGGGGCACAATCTGCTCCTGGAACTGGTAAACTGGGGAGTACATGCCATTGAAAGGTGAGCGTTTTAGATGGCACAGTTCTGCAAAGACAAGTCGAGACAAAGCATTCATGCCTTCTCCCACCATGAAGAGACAGTTACTTGTGCCTTTGGGATTCATAACTGTAAGAGAAAAAAAGTGCTTAAGCACAAGAGCAGCAGGATGGGACTGGTGATGCTGTTCAGCACAGGCAGACATGGGCCTATCAAGAGCTGTAGTTGGTTGGAAGAAAAAAACTGAACTAAAGCAGACCTCCAAGTCAGAAGGTGTAAAGTGTAAATACCTCACCATGTGTCAGTAGGCTTACTTCAAAACATGACAGATATTTGAAGACGTGGTTAATAGAAGATCTGGTAACTTGCTCACATTAGACCTGCCTTTGGGTCTTAGCTCAATTTCACTGCACACAGACTGATACAAACTGCTTTTACACCATCACCTTGGAAAGGTGGGAGATAATGAATTTCTGTAAGGGAGAGATATGTTCTAAAGGTAGGTCAGTCAGCAGGGATGACTCTGGAGAGACATTCTCTCCTGCACTACTTGCCATGGCTGGAACCAGAGTGCTGCCCCAAGTTCATGTGTGGATACATGCCTTCAGTGCCAGGCTGACTRCAGGTGTCTTTCAAGATTTGCACTACTCAGAGGCTCTGGGACAGCATATAGAAAACATTCACTGAAATCAGTGACTGACCCAAAATGCTGAAAATCACRGAGTGCATTCTCAAAACTACTGCCAAGGATTGTCTTTTCTACTGAACTGCAGCAGCACCCACACTGAAAGCAAGTCCAACTGTAGCCTTCCTGCCTTTCCACCAAGCAAGAAATGGGATATAGAATTGTGCCAGGCTCTTCCCACGAGACAAAAGTAACAAAAGAAATGTTTCCAAAATAATGATCAGGGGCAGGGTTCAGTGGTGCACCTAGTTCATCTGTGGATATTAGAAGTGGTTACAAAACTAAGGTGTTGATACTCAGTCAAGAAATACTAAACACTAAGCTGCTGCCTTTGATTTCAAGTCCTGAGCTACAACATGATGGCTGTATAGGTCATGGTGTACTGGTCACAACAGCAATGGTCACTATTTTCTTCTCCCTCTCCCTAGTCCTTTTTCTTGAGAGAGGYTTTTCCACATGTTTCATGTTCCTTTAAATATTACCTCACACTTGTTTCATCTCTACTCCAAAAACATACCACAGCAACACAAGAGGCATTTTCAGATACACAAAACTTGAAGTTAAACACTGGTGTTTGCACTTCTACTTAAATCAAAGATGTCTTAGAGATGAACAAAGAGAACTGGTAAGTGTTAGACAAACTAAAACAAATGAGGAATTTAATATTAAATACATCAGAAGATTACMTTTTTCAACAGTTACACAGTGGTTTACAGAATCTTATAGATTAGCATTATACTTACCTGGTGAAATGGAACCAAAAGAATTAAGCTTCCTAGGCAGATGAGAAGCTGGTGCCAAAGAAGAGAAAGARTATGGATTTTCCAGCTCAAGGTATTCAGCTTTTTGTTCCAACCAGACTAAGATTTCCTACCTGCCTTCTCCTTCCCAATAACTTTCTATGTTATCTGCTTTCAATCATCTTGAAGCAACAAGTAATCTTAAGGATATTCAGCTACCCTCGCAAATATTTTACTACTACTCCACTTGTGAAAAATACATTAAAAAATAATTCAAGGAGCTGGAGATCTCATTGTACAGTCAGTCACCATTAACTTCCTCAGGATGTTTTTAAGATGAGTCTGACTGCTTTTTATCCTTTCCTTGCTCAAATTGTTTCATTTGTAATCAGCTAAGGTTTGGGATTTTACTCTTTTTCCTTAAAGAAAATTGATTGATATTATAAGGTGAAGAACACAGATCTTTCCCCTGAAATGGTGATTTACTGTCTAAGGCTATGAAATGTAAAAGGAAAAATGGTCTGATCTTTCCCTRACTGAGTTCTGCTGTTTGAAGTCTGCCTTACACCTAATTGATAGATCTGGTAGCATTGTAGATTACCTAAAATGTCCCTTCAGATAATCCTACTTTCACTKACCTATAACGTGTTTAAACTTTTGTAATTTGGTCTGAGTCTTTTWAGTTTTTTCTTTTTTTTACTATGCCAGGTATCTGCATCAGGCTGAAATTTTTTGAACCACTTTAGCCAATATCTTGATAATTTCTGCAAATGAGATAAGGATGTGTAACTTTAAAGTGTGKAACTTTAATTTGCACTGAATATTCTGATGACATCTCTATTGACTAAGCTTTCCATTCTTTAAAGTAGGGAATGGAAGTCTGACAGGAGAGGGAGGGCATCATAAGACAATGATACAATGATTCATTCATTCCTCCATACGAAAACTTGAGCCATTTGGCCAAGTTACAAATCTTCAAAAAACTTGCAGCCTGTATATCTGTTAGTGATTAACAGCTAAAATTTTACATTCAATGAACGAATGCATGCTTTTCATGGGTTTTTAGTGATATCCAGATTGCCTATATAATGCCCTCAAAAAAGTGCTAAGAACTCATCTGTCTTCTGAAAATCTTTGTATGTGAGCCAGTAGGGCATATGCAAGCCCCAAACTACATATACATTACAGGGCTTCAGGAAAAACATTGGCTATCGTGAGCAGAAGTGAGACTTGGCAACAGCAGGACTAGAGTAGGAGGTAGGGAGGGAGTGAACCTCAGAGCTGAACATCCCTTGTGGATATGGGAAACAGGACACCAAAGAAAGGAGGAAAGGGAAATTGCACTGGAAAGCCACTCTGTTCATAAGAGACCCCTACTTTCTTCAGTCTAAAGRTGTTGGGTTTTATGGGCATAATGTCATTTTATGTGAAACTGTAAATCACACAAAAAGAGGGAAGGTATGTCTTAGGGGAAGAATACAGAGCTGGGCAGCCTGTACAAGACAGAGGGTGGGCCAAGAGCAAGGCCTGAATCAGACAAGAAGCAAAYATGGCAGGATAGATGATGAAACAAAGCAAAACTGGAGGAGTGTTCTGGTGTCATGGATCTCTATGTCCTAGGGGACATGCTATCTGTAATTTAGCGGCTTCCCAGATCTTGTATCATAGCCCAATCTGGTTGACCACTGTTCCACTCTAGAGCAGAGAAAGCCTTGTGTTCTGAACTCAGAGCCAAATCCAGGCATTGCAACATCCCCACCAAGTTTCCTGACCCTATCAGAAGATATTCTGTGCCTCTCAGAGAGGACTTTTCCCACAACAGGCTCAAGGATTCATCAGTAAAGGATATAGACAAGTCATATTCTCCAGGTTTTATTTGGAAATCATGGCAGCAAGTCTGTTTTTAGGTTCTGGGAGCCTGGACTTAGGYTACTCAGGATCAGTTGGGATCATGGTCTCTAACTGTTTCACCACTTTTTCAACTCCTGTTCCTGAAAAGAAACCTTTCTCATCTGTTCCTCTTGCTTCCTAAGATGAAAGAAGAGGAACAGGTGATTTGGGCCTTTGTTGCTCATCCAGCATGCCTCCCTGTGGTCTGTTGCTGGCTGCTCTTATCTCTCCATCTGCACCATATCACTGACAGTGGTCTCTGTGAGTAGGCTGCACATTAAAGAAGACATAACTGCAATAAATATAAAATGACACACCAACATGTTCTTCCAGTCATTATATCAGGAACTCTGAGGAAAAACCTGTGGGAGGAAAACTGCAATAGAAAGGCAGGCCCATTTAAGAGAAGAGTGTGGAAAAGGCTGGGGGCAACAGCCCACAAAGTTTCTGAGGTGAAAGGATAACTGGCATGCTTTCCTGGAACTTATTTCTGGGGGATCTATGGYTCTTGAGAGCTCTGTGTCTACCTATTAGCAAATATCCCAGTCATTACAAATTTTTTTTCTAGTCCACAAGAAAGCTGACATCTAACATTTACTATAGTAGCTCAGAGGTAGGGAAACTGCTCATAAGTTTGGATAATTAGTATTTGTTGTTGATATGGCACCAGAATGCAGGAAACCTGCCTCCGTATTTAATTTGCTACYTAGGGTGRAAGGACTGATTTTTTTTTTTAGAAWACTAAAATAATACTAAATTTGTGACATGACCTAMAGCAAAGTTAAGGATTACACTGTTAGATCTGCTTTTCAATAGTGTCTTCTYCTACTCACCCATGYGTAATAAAAAACCCATTAGGMTTTGTAACTACACAACTAGATGCTCTTTAGCTGCCCAATAAACCTTCACTCCATGCATTCTCCAGGCTGGAYGGTTCTCACTGCTGAAGATGAGGATGAAGCACTACTGCCCATCAGCAGGGAGCCTGGTCCCTGACCTGTAACGTCAGCAGGGTGTGATTTCCTGACGTAAGGCCCTGGGAGTCCACGCATGCTGTGCCGATGGACTGCCGATCAAAGCGCCAGCGTGTGACAGAGCTCAGCGTCTCCCTGCTCTGCTTTCATCAGCGTAGGGAGCTGCTGAAGATAAGCTGCTCTGCAGTACAATTGCTGCTGCCAACTGGTGAATTGTATGTGAAAAGGCAACAGCTGACTGGACAGGTGGGAAAGGTAAGGCAGCATGAACTCATAGTGTCCCACATTACTGAGTCCTAACACCAGCAGGAGGCAACAAGACACTTCTGCCTGGTTCAGGTCAGAAACCAATTTTCTTCCCTCCTTCCCTGCTAAGTGCTTTTTCAGTCAATTTTATCATAGGTTTATTTCCTTAACCCAAGCAGTATGCAGCTGAAATATATCTGGCATACTTATGGCATTGCTCTCAGAGCAGGTGGATTGAAACACCATTCATATTCACACCAAACTATAAACTGCTTGTGTCTATCACCAGGATGAGGGAGAAATAGTAATGCAAAAGACTGATTGACTGAGGCTTACTTGTTCAATGCTCATAGAACTAGCCCAATGTACTATTTTGCATCATAAAACTTATGAAGAATTAAATGCATCCACACAATAATGAGCCATGATGGCTYGTTAGAGGCTCAGCTTGCAAAGTCCAAAGTGTACAAACAGAGGCATATAGGGCAAATCTGAACTAAGCACTGTACCCTGCCCTCTGCCTGAACCAACCCTTTACACGTATCTGGTAAATGATTTATAAACCTAAAGATAACAAAGTATAAAACTATATCACTCTCTTCACTTTACAAAGGGAACCCTTTCTGAATAACTTGCCATGTCTCTGAAAATGTTTCAAATTTTGATGTCTGCTCTGCTGTTTACAGGTAAGTGCCTGGCACCCTATCTCGAGTCATTCCTTTCAGGCTTGTTAAATAGTCAGCTGGCAAAAACCCCTGTGTTACCACCAGAACAGCACTGATGGAAGAGAATTAACTGGAAATCACTGCAGCAGAGACAKACAGGAGAATGGGTGAGCACAAGATTGCATGGCAAATTCTGTGAAATACAGTTTGATTCTTCTCCTCTTGACTACTTTTGAGCGTTTTACTGCTCATGTATAGAGGAGGAAGGATGCATTTTGGACTGAAAGACATTTTTACAGGATGATTTCCTGAACTGTTAAAATTGTCAAAAGAGCTTGATGCTGTTTCTACAAAATTTTCTCTAAATATTATTCTTTTCTCAACATTTATTGTTTGTAGGAAACAATTTCACATGCATTTATAAGGACCCAAAATCATCTATTTCACAAGTGATTTCTGGAATGCCAGGCTTGAATTTCTTAAGGAGACTGATTGTTTTAAAGCACTCAGGCTGTCTGAATGCTGATCCTCCATAGCACTGTATAATGAGAGCATCTAAATCAAGACTCAACCAGTAAAACTTGGACCAGAGAGAAGATGGATGGGGCAGAGCTACCACATGCTCTTCCCAAAGCAGCACATGCTGGTACAGTCAATGATCARTGATGCACATGCTGCAAGATTAATTTGTTTCTCACAAAATTAAAACAAATCAGGCAGGCAGTAAGTGACAGCTGACTTTCCAAGTGATTGCCTGCATCTTGACAAGATGGTCTATCCACATGCATGCATTAAAAGCATTTCTTAGATTTGAGTGCTCCAATACACATGCAGTAAATACATGATATGAATAGCTGAGGCAGAGTGAGGGAGACAATGATTAATTGTGGATTACTGGAAAAGGTTTTGAATACTGGGACCATAGTCAGGTAAAATCTCTCTTATGGGTTGAATCCACTTCCATGCCTTCCATCCACTTCCATATGAACCTGAGTTTTGGCTGCAGTGAGGCTCTGTAGGGCAATAAGGAGATGGAAAGGGACTTTGTCTCTTCTGCAAGTTTGAGCTCACCTATAAACCTTTTCCCCTCATTTGGCCTTCYTGATCTGCAGTTGAACTGGGACAATTCCTGGGTACTTGCCTATCTTCTTGAACTTCACCTCCTTTCCACTGAAGGCCATTTGTAACACAAACAGTGTTACCTGAGGCCAAGCTGGGAGCACAGCACCTTGCAGCCCCTCATTTTGGGAGACTTTTCTTTCCTCTCTTTTATGTCTCTTGTCTTGTTTACCCTCTTTCCCAGGTTCAAAACACATGAAGAGCTACTAATTACTAGTTTTTAATGAGCTCTTAAAAGTTTCATTGAYCACAATCAGTTCAGTTTTTCATTAACTGTGAATCCTTTCAACAACAATGAAGGTGGTGGTGAAGTAAAAACAGACCATAAGATTCTCATGAGAACCTTATTCTTCTTCATGCCCTCAATTCAGGTGCTATAAATGACTCCTCATAGCAAACCACAGTGACAGCAATGGGAATAGGCACTCTGGACCTTTGGCTTTAGCTTCTGGAGAGTGCAACAGCCGGGGGTGGGGTAGGAGTGTGATGTCTTGGCGCTGAGACAATTGCTGAAGTCTCTCAGGTGTCTTATGGGGGTGTTCAGGCACACATGGATGTAGAAAGGAAATCTCAACAGGACACACTGAGTGGATCAATGGACTGGTGCTGTTACTAATACATTGCTGCAGTGGAAGTAGCTCCTTCCCTAGGATTATCTAGGATTTTTGCCAAATTGCCTTGCTATTACCCCTATCTGAGAACTGTCCTGACCCCTGGCATCATCACTYGAATATATTCAATAGCTAATTCTGCATTAAGTGTCTGTAACTTCTCTGSCTTTGCTGATGAGGGAATGAGGCTGATGCTGTAGCTCTAAGGATTATTAGTGACATCTCTTGAACCAGAGAGCTCTTGTGTCCTGTGACATAAAATTAAGAATTTTCAAAGAATAAAATCTATTTTATTTCAAGCTTGAAAAAGAAACAATTGAGGCCAAAATTTCAATGTCTGGGTGATAGGGAAAGAGTTGAAGCACTTAAAAATCAGTGACTTTTAAATCTTGCTGTCAACATGTATTAGCAAATCTGACTGATTTAATTCTATTCTAGAGCTTGTTGCCATCCAAACACTCCAGGATACAAAGACTATGTACATACAAAGGTTTTTTAAATAATTTTAAAAAAGCAATGTATAGGTGTTAGACTTTAGTATAATTACTCTTTTCAACTAAGAAAGGTGATATCTGGGCCAGAGGTGGCCTGCAGAATGCACAAGTCTATCCTTGCTGCAATCCATCCAATTATGCAGTGTACTGGTAGATAACCACATCTTGATTTCCATGGAATGCCACATAATCTAGATAAATACTTGAGTGAGGAGAAAAGCAGCTGCTGCCACATTTTTTTCAGCATGTGCACTGTAGCACTGTGCTATTCTGAGTCCTCAGACCAGGTCCTGTGGTCTGACTTTGTGAATTTAGATTTAGAAAGTCAGATAGCTGAAACATGGTGGGGAGGTGGTCCATTCCGGCTCATTTCTAGTGTTAGATAACACACCTGAGCTGCAGGTTTGATTTTCAGTGTTCCCAACACGTCAGCACCTGCCACCTCAGCAAGGTTGAAGTTTAGCACTGTCCAAGCTTAGCCTCTGTCCAAGCTCTGTTCTAAAGAGCTGATAAGACTGGCAGCCTTACCTCCATGAGCTGAAATTTTGACCAGAGATTCACCATTGTCAATAAAGCGTTATTAGACCTAAAGTAAAGGAGCCAGAACAATTGCCAACTTTTGCCATTCAAATTCCATTGATACTAACTTAAGCAATATGTTTTCAGGTTGTCAGAAACTTGCAAGTCTTCAGAAACTAGGGAGAAACAATATTGTGCACAGAGAGTGTTTGAAGTGCTGCTAAATAATTGACAGGTTTTTTGTAAATATCACAACAAATCCGAGATAAACCACTTTTCCCTATGRTAGATGCATACCAGGGATAAATTTTGGTCCTAAGCCTAGAAATTACTCCTTACCTCTTTTACAATACTGCTGATCTGGATAACAGCAGGCCTTGGGGTAGAGAGTCGAAGAAGAAGCACATCCTATACTAAGGCAAGTTTGAAGATTTGTCTTCTTATCATTAAACTCTGCCATTAGATGTGCAAAGGGTGGCTTACCTTCTCTCCCCAGACTACTAAGCACACAATGTCTCTTGCTGCTTAACTTTTACAAAAGCAAATGTATATGAATTAAATWGGTCCCTTAGCAGGCAAAGGTATCAAAACTTAATCCCATACTCACCTWTCTGATCGTGTGATGAAGCGGATCATTGCATACTCAGCTGATAGAAAAAGATGTCTTCCTGGGAAATTTTGTGGCTGCACCCAGCTGAATGTGCTGCTTTCTAGAAATCTATCCTTGTAAAGATAGATGTTTCCATTCAAGTCTAGGATGAAGAAATTTTWAAGTAGAGTAATTTAAGAAGTATCCAGGTTGATTTTCTATTTTGAGTGTAGTTTGCTTGCTATACTGAGATAATTTTTATTATTACTATGATTTTCCAAGATATTTGATATACCTTTTCATAATCAGACATTAGTCATTGGTTTGGGTTTTTTTTAATATACTCGGTGCTGGATTAAGTACACATTTGCTTTTTTTTGACAAAAATGACAAGGCTGTACCAGCATCTCTCCTCAGGTTTAGTCTTAGATCATAGTAATCCAAAATTAGATGCTCAGAGGGCATAGTAGCAATAATGACTACTAACAGTTTTCCCTCTGGACAATATCTTTAGGTGTACAGGATAGACAAAACTATCTGCTGAAGGCAATAATTACATGAGCTTAGCATCTGTTTGCTAAAACCAGCCAATTTTTTTCTATAATTTGCTTTTCATGTGAGAACACTGAGTGAATCTTCAAGAGACGATGAAAGGAAACATTCTCACTGGTAATAGCTGATAAAACCTAATATCAGTAGTTCACCCTCCACATATATTCCTCCTATTTTCCCACTGGGACATTTATATCCAAAAGTGCTTTTCAAATCACATATTTCTCTAAGAGAGGAAACCAGTATTGAAGAAAAAAAAAACCACACCGTACAATGTGTCTGGTTGCTCTTCGTGGTGAGTTAACTATTTCAGTGCAACTTGAAATTCTTCATCTTTTTTCTGCTCAACTTTGTGCACTATGAGCTATTTTATTAACATCATCCACCTGCTCCTAACTCCCTCTAGTCTCAGATCAGATGCTCTGGAATTCCAGTCTCCTGGTTTGTGTACTAATCTTCTGCAAGATGCACTCCTTCAGGAGTACTCAGTGTTTATAAAACAAACCCTTCTGAAATATTTTGCTAAGCTGTTCAAAATGAGGGGGAAAGTTACACCCAGTCCAATAAACTTAAACTGAGGCAGGGCATAATTCATTTGATGAAAACTCTGCTCTGTATTCAGAGGGGCTACTCAGATGGAGACACCTCGTCTGATGACCCCAGGTCTACATTAGAGCTAAGTGAAGACCTTGCTTTCTCTGAGCTCTGCCAGAGCACAAGTAAATGTGCAACCCTGTTTGTCTGTGCAGCCACAGGGGAAGACCAGCAGGGCTAATTCTGGGAATGCTAGAAATGATCTCGCTGGAGTTTTTCCAGGGGTRAATGAAGTTTGYCATGTWCAGAGACTTATAGTGKTCTTTACAGCAAGACAGAGAATGASAYAARTCTGAAGGATTAGGTGATATATAAAKGYACTTATCTGATTTTCTTATGGTACTTATGCAYCTTTGGAGTGCCCCAGGAGCTGGGGGCAAGTCCTGCAGAGATGGCTCCCAGGAGATGAAATGGCAGCTAGAAAAGAATAAGAACTGGGTGTCAACAGTGACAAGAAAAGCCAAGTGCAGAGCTGGCATGTCTGCCTCAGAGCAGGCAGGAGCACTTCAATCAAAGTGTATACTTAGCATAGTTAGGGGTGGCATTTCTCACTGGATACAGATGCAGCCCAAACAGGCTGTATATTAAAAATTGACATATAATACCCTGAAGATGCAGCTCTCTGCATCACAGTAGTGAAGATAACCTCACTGTCCCATCAGTGGAATGACAAGCTCATTTTTGAAGATGCTGGCAGTGAGAAAAAAAAAAAGCAAGAATCAGAGCTGCTTAATGATTTTTTTTTTTCTTCAGCTTATTTCAAATCTGGAGGGCCAGAACATATATTGGTGATAAAATGTAATGTTTAATGGCCCTTACTAACTACATGTATATTTAAAGAAAATGGAAGCCTTTTAATGAGTCAACTTCTGATCCCAGTTCAGTTATCTCAGTCCAGAAACGTAATGATGAGCTTACAAAATATTTAATATTTTAAAAAATAATCCCCAAATTCACTAAAGAGAAATTAACAGCTCACAGATTTTTCTATTGGAAGATGGTAAATTGCCAGAGAAATATTGAAATTTGGCACAAGCTTAATTTTCTCTTGTGCAGCTCTAGAATACAAGTATAGTAGCTTAATAGACATATGCATTAAATATATTTTCTTCTTTCCCAGCCTTCCACCAAATGTCTGAATTTACCTTTTTTCCATAGGGTCGGTAACATTTTTGAAGATGATATTTTTGAAAACTGTCTACCCTAAAACTTCTACCTTCAGTTTCTGATTATAATAACTTGGAATATGGAGAAATTGAAGCAGGAAGAAACTACTACTGTGATTGCTTGCTAACTAACTTTTCTAAAGTACTTTTTGACGTCTATATTAAGAGCAAAGATGACAACCACCCTCACTTTTTTTTGTTCATTACTGTATAACCAAGCTTTTTCTCAACTTCTTTTTAAACATTTTTGGCACTGACAAGAARCAAAGTGAAAGGGAGCAGCAAACACTCTAGCTCACATATCTTCTACCTAKTGCATTCAGCAAACATTTTCTTCTATTCAAAAAAACTAAAGAGCAGCTATATTGGGGATGATCAGGAAAGCCAACAATAACTACAAGTGAACTGGATTCAGCTGAACATTGCACATGAAAGCAAACATTTTATACTCCCAATTAGAGTTTCCCCCTAGAATTCAGGAATCAGGGAATTGGAGAGCTGAGTGAGGTGGTAGCTTGCCCTGCTGAGCTCCTACCCTAAGACATAATAGACAAGGGTTCAAGTTCYTGGCCCATCTGTTCCAAGTATGTGCAGGTCACCCTCAGCTGTCCATTTAAACCCACTTCACTGAACTGGAGCACAGCTGTTTACAGACACTGGCCTCAGCTTGCCTGATGAATCTGAGCTCCATCTTAATCAGTGGTTCATTAAAAATTGTGTGATTTGGACTGACATGCTATTTTAGTCTCTTTTAGCCCCAAATTAATTTGTTTCTCAAAATTAATTTATGTCTCAAACACTCAAGACTAAAAAGAAAAGATTTTGTTTCTGTACCAGGGTCTTTCGTATGAATCTAAAGAGGAATTCTGATCTTTTTCTTGTGAAGGATATTTTTTTCAAGATATGCAAGGACTCCTTCTGCATCTGTGGTGACCTTAGAAACTATCTGAAGCAAAGCAATAACAAGATTAGCAGTGCAACATCTTATTTTCAGAAAGTAATTTCCAAGCATGCAATTTCTATGCTGATACTAATGAGAGTAAATATCAGATATAATCAGGAGGTTCAGAAACCATAGGTAAATTCATAGGTAGGGCTTGTTATTTTAAAAAAAAACTTCAGGCTCTCAGCACACCTGWGACTAGTGCAATTACAACCTAAGAGGATTTCTGTAACAAAATTTTGTATTAAAACTTAATTAGTGCCTTAATTGGATTGTAACTTTATTTACTTCAGATTCAACAGCAAAAYAATGATTTAGAGCATTTGTTTTATTAGCTTCAGGTCAAAAAAAACACGTTTCTTTCTGCAAATCTAAGGTAGAACCACATTTGATTTCTATTAAATAAAYTACAGATTCAAAACCATGTTCTGTGGATATAAGCATATTTTTGAAGTGCACATTCTAACACATTTTTCTGATATTAAAAATATTTATCAGCTTCTGTTTCAAGTGTCCTTGGAGCACCCCTTCTGACAGAAGAATCAGCAAATCAGTTCATACGTCTCAAACGACACATACCGTATTCTCCCAGCTACTGGGACTCAGGCAGCAGCCAGAACTCRTGGAGATACACTGTGGCTGAAAAGGTATCTTCTTCCTTCCTCTGGCAGCACCTGCTGGGAAAAAGAAAGCACGRGTCTGGAATTAATGTGTAACATAGATCCTTTGGGTCAAGGGAGGAAATTTTTCTGATTTATCAACATGGGCAAGGCCGCTCAGTAGTCACAGGCTATATTTATTCAGTATCATAGCTCAGAATATTCCTTTCTCTCTTGAACTACTTCAGATTAGTGAATCATGGGCAGCTTTGAGAGAAACAGCACAATACTACATGGACTTGGACCCTTTTGCCTTCGATCCCCCTGCAGTCGTGTTTGATGGGGTTTCTCAACAGAGCATTTCGTAGSCTCGGAGCCTGTGTGTACCTAAGTAAGTAAAACTGACCCACACAACACTGCTGACAGCTGGTTTATAGTGCCATAACCCAACACAGTAAAAAAACCCAGTTATACCTTGAAAAATCGAAGATTGGCTTCTACTGTCCAAGTTTAATAGTTATTTAAATGCAGTCATTTTATTGTTCTTTTTAAAGTGTGTTTTGGGAAAGCTCATTAACAGCTTAATGAATATATATTTTTAAAGTCCACAGAAGCTGAACTGCTTTCTATAGAGTTGATTTAAAAAGCAGACAGAAAGCAATTCCTGAGGAGAAAAAGAAAAGATAAAAAACTCCATCTATTTCAGTAACAAAACTGTATTCAGTGTGGAATAAAACCTCACCAGAACAAAACAGAGACTGAGACATAGCAGTTGGTAAAAGCAGTATTTATAGATCAGAACAGGAGTACATGAAATGAAGCGTCGCAAACTGTCTCAGAAATTGTTAAGGATTGTGTTAAAATTGGACACATTTTGGGGACAAAATTTTGTCARATTTAGGGAACAATTACTAAGTGATTCAGTTGGACAAACACAATACATACATTATTCCTGTGGARCACTTTTCCTGTGAAGATACTGTAGTCCTTAAAAATGGACAGGAGCAGGTAGAACTCAACTCCTACAGTTTCAGTACTTAAAGTAGTTACTAAGACTGCAATCTGTTAGTCTGACTGAAACCACCAATAGGAAAATGGGTAAACTTCTTCTCCTAATATACTTTGAATTTTATTGAATTAAAAATGCCTTTCTTTTTGAAAATGAGTTTAAYTTTGAAATKAAGCTTTTGAAAAKACCTTTTATTTTCTATAAAAYAGGRTTTTGACTTGGAGAGTCTCAGAGTGAGCTTTCTAGGACTGTTCCACCTGAAAAGTGACACCAGTTTCACTCACTCTGGGCAAAAGCAAAGTAGGACAGAATAGYTAAAAGCCATAATTTACCTTCCCTSCTGCTGAGGCTTCAGCTGGTGCCCTTGGGCAACTGGAAGGAAGCACCAGGTTATCCACTCACAGTTTCTAATTCTGATATGGGTGGACAGCAGCAGTCACTTCTGCCCTAKGACAAATTTACCTGAAGACACTTTACTCAGTTTTCTGCAAAAACCCCACTGTCTTTCCCATCAGAAAAATTCCTCACAGAGAAAACCCTGACTGTGTCTAATTACTGGTTGTGCATCCATGTGCCTGATGGCTGCGATCACAGCAGCTGCCAGGCAGACTCCAGGATGAGTTATGCCTCCAGAAAGATAATCCTAATGATTGTCATATGACAGGATTAAAGCCACTTACATAAACACATTTACAGTCACTCCCACTGAAATATGTTTATGATTTCAAWGCRAGGCTAGTTAACTCACAGACTGAAATAAACTTCCCAATGCTAATGTGACAGGAATTGACATTCAGAGTTTTTGAGAAGCTATATAGTAGCAAAGAAGCATCAAGCTAGAAGTTATAAAATCCACAATGGATAAAGCAGAACAATTCTTTTCAACCTTATTTTTCCTGATTAATGATAGTTCTGAAATGGAAAGCCTATACAAYCTATGCAGGAATCTGGGTCAGGGGCTGTACTTCCAGAAGAAAACATTGGCAAAAGCTGGCAAATCTGAAGACTGCATCTGTTGACAGGATCTTTAAATTAATTCTGTGATTTTTTTATTTCTAAAAACAATTTATTCCATCTTTTCCAGCATCAACATCAGATCCCACATGGAGCTACTACAGGAGCCTGGAGCTCACCTCTAGCAACAAGCTATTAATTTCTACACGTCTTGTATCTGGCCTTGTTAGGATATGGCATATTATGTATTTGCCATTATGTATTTGATARGATGACTTTATCTCATCCCACTTGGGTCTAAACCCAAAATTAATACRCTAATTGTCTGCATAAATACTGCATATTTTATATTCATAAGTAGAGCTGAGATGTAGGTCATGGTAAATTGAATAAGATGAACCTTTTAGCAGGCTGGGTTTAATAATGCCTAATGTTTTCAGGTAAAACATTCTTTTGACTAAACAATTGTTTGAAGATGTACATTCCTGCTTCTGTGACTGAAAAACCACATTTTTTTTCTCAGTATTTTCCTTTAGCTACATTTTTGAGAGGCAAATAAGAAATGGAAATCAGTCACTTTGGATAGGTGAGAGAAGTAGAGCACATTTGCTCTACTATACTTCTGGAATTCAAGTGCATTTCCATTTTTTCAAATACTAGATGKTGTTGTACACATCCATTCATGTTAGCACTTCTCTTTCCTCGCTTAATCTTCTGTACTTGGTCTTGAATGCCAAAACCAACTGAACCCACAGCTACCACTGTGAGTTGTTTTTTCTTACTCCACAGAGATAGAAAATTGCAGAAACATTCATGTGTCCTTTTTTAAAAAGAAAATGGTGGTGACAAGAGTTCTTTATGCCACATTCTTGAGCTTGGAAGTTTCCTGATTCCTATTCATTAATGTATCTTATTTCAGAACTCTTTGAAAAGAGGATTCCATGTTTCTTGTATATGTTATTAATATAATRTTAACAATTAAAAGCTTTTTCAAACTTGGCCAAAATTTCTGCATGAATAAAGATGAGCTGTTGAGGAAAACAAAATGCATGGTAACCTAATGGCAGGGTAGGTGAAGGTAGGCAACTTTTACTCACTTTTATCCCCAAAGAACAGATTCTGCATSTTGTGCTTTTAGGATTCTTTGTGAATATGGACTGTACACTAACTGGAACAAATTTGAAGATAATGTTGGATCTTCTAGAAAGAAATCCACATTSTGGCTTTGTGGCAATCTCTACCATGCTCTTAGGTATGAAACTATCCTTAGGCCATTATTAATTTCCCTGTGTAGGACAATGGGCCTGAAATTGCCATTCTTCATTAGCTGAAGCTGAAAATTCATTAAACACTTGAAAGAGATAAATGAGGTACAAGTTCAGTACTCGCCATATAGGATTTCACGTCTTTAGTCACACTGCTTAATTATGAACAGTTCWTTCAAAGATAAGGAGTGACAAGTGATGTATAGACTAAAGACCTCACTGGTAAAACACAGTCATGACCTGTCCCTGCTGCCTGCCTTCTCTGCACTGTTCAGCCTTGGATAAGCTAGTGCTCCAGACCCTAAACATTCCAGTRTTTTCTCAGTAGCAGCACAGACAGGACAGAATTACTGAAACTCTTCAATTAATAGCAAAATGCAGGCTTGTAAGGATAAGCATCACCTTTTATTTTAAGTGGATATGCAGTAAAMCTCCAAGGATGCACCTGCTCCAGCTGAGCATCTTGCTGGTCCCAGAGAAACTGCAACTCTACCAGCAGTGATGCCCACACCACTTGTGAACCAGTTCCTGAAGTTCTGCTCTTTTCTGCCCATATCTCTAATTGATGTCATTGCTGCCAAGGCAGTGGTTTGTGATGTATCTGTGCATTAACTACAGTTTTCATGCCTGCATGGCAAGTTAAACCAAAATGGGGGTAGTTCAGGAGCTGGTTTGCAGATAGACAGCAGACATCCCTGGAGTGGGGATGACAAAGTCCATCAGTGAGGTGGAAAGCAAAGTGAAGTGCTATCAGCTACMATCTGCTATCAGCTAGTGAGGTAACTGCCCAACCCTTATGAGCCATTTTAGGGTTGTCAGAGCCATAAAATTAGGATAACCGCTGTCTGTTGCCACGAGGACAGTCTTGCACAAGGCTGGCTTYGCAAGCAAAGCATCAGACAATGCCTAGGGATGCAATTTGACAGATCTGTTGTACTTAGACATGACTAATTCCTTTAAAGAAGTTGTTCTGAAAGCTGGAGACTCAATACTCAATCTGCAAATCCATAGCTTCAAGCRAATGTCAGTAATTCAGATAATTAGTCTTGCTGAATTAAATGGGAAGAATTGTGCACGCATGAGTAGTGGTGGAGGATGAGGTGCTTATTTTGTGTTATCAAATACATGCCACTCATGACAATGAGCAAATGGCTTTCACAGTATTTGAATATTAAACACCTTCATCTGCAGTTATTAATAACTGGAAAAAATATTTACCCTGTGAATTTGCTCCCTCTATTTATCTTCACATATTGTTTCAGTACTTTAACACAAGTAAACCTGCACCCTTCTTTGCTGACTTTTCCAACCCCTCTTTATGTTGCCACCTACAAGTTTTRTCTGCTTGCTTTTTCTACACAGCACAGATACAGAAGCAATACCTTAGCAATGACAAACCCAAAGAATAGCATTAAACAAAAGAGAACTTCAAGTACATCTGTGCTGGTCATGGGTGTGGCATCTCAGGGCATAGGACCTTTGCTTCTGGTGCAATGGGGAGCAGTATTTATTACTAGTTTCTGAATACTGCAAGATTTTTAAGGAAAAAAAACCTAAGCCACAAAAATACCAGAGCTSCCTGAGGCTAGAGAGAACAGAGTTCCTCTGAGAGAGGAGGAACAGGCAGAGAGGAAGAGGAGTCACAGGAAGCTAGAATCAGTTTGTCTCTGTGTAGATGTTAACTGCATGGATGCAGAACATCCACCAGGCAGCCTGATTTTCCAACTCTTTCGTTATTCATGTGAACAGGGTGACTAAAATCAACAGAATGACAGAARTCAGGATGTCCAGGTATCTCATGGTTGATATCTAGCTCCAGCAGCAGCTTTTTGCCAGGCAAGGCTCTTACAGGGTACCCCTCCCATGGGAGKGGCAAGTCAGCCATGCTGCAAATCCTTCCTCAGAGCACTTGCCTATTCCCCCAGTTTCTTGTATCCCTAATTTTCCCAGTCTTAGAAGAATGAAATTGCCTTTGTGATCTCTCCTACTCTGTCAAGTTGAATTGAAAATAGCCTACAAGTTCCAAATGTATATGGCTAGACATAAGGGATAAACATGTACCTACAGAGACATCATGGTTGTAGGAGCCTTGCTTTGTTAGGGAAATTGAGGGATTCACTGTAGTCAGACATGACAGGAGAAGTAAGAAAACCTGTCATKTCAATAATAATTGAAGAAAAATATTAATATTCCATGGCTTTCCTTTAATGAGAAAAGCAAGTCATTCTGAATGCAGATAGCAGAGAAACCCAAGTGACCTACATATAACCTGCTTTACAAATGAGTATGGGATAAGTACTAAGATACAGTTTTCTATAAACTCAGGAGCTGAGTATATAGAGGTAATGAGAAAGAACCATTTATTTTATGATCTGAAATGGTTTCTTCAAACAGAACAGTGGCAACTGGTATTCAATGAAAGTTCTACAYACTACTTCATTACTGCTGAAGTTCATGTGATTGAACATGGTCCCAGATGATTTTAATGCATAAACCTTTTGAGCTTGYATCACAGTACTGTTGTGCCTTGCTTTACATTTGATCTTCTGTTGTCTTAATTTAAACCAGAGCAGCTGAGACAAAACACTCATCTAATCTACACCTGCTGCTGGCTGCCAGCAAGACTGAGCTGTGTTCAAAGCAATTTATGTTGGCTGATTAAGTATACAAACCACCCACCTGAGGCAGGTGCATTGCCATAACCAGTTTATGTAGAGTGCAAAAAAARTTGTTAGTGTTTTGCATCATCCATAGGAAAAAATGAGCTCAGTAGTTAAAGTGTAAACATAGAAAGTTATCCAAACCCCAAAAAGTTCAGCCAGGAAATAAGCAGTCTCTGTATGTGACTCTTGTGTTAAGTAAACAAACATCAATAATTACTGTTCTGCCTCAAAGACTGTTGAAGAGATGTGTATTTCAAACAATATTACATCAAGCCTGCAGAGCCTACTTTCCACCAGCTGCAAAAAAGAGGAGCAATTCCTTCTATGAGAGATGAGTGGTATCAAGCTGGATATCTGTAAAGGTGATCAATATAAGGCAACACAGCAAACATCTGTTCCCTTTGAGCCCAAGCCACATCCCACTGCAGCACTAGGCAAGGCTGAGTGCTGCAGCTGACTGCCTTAGAGATAGGACAAGTACTCATTGAGACTAGTAATGCAAATTTAACCAYCACCTCCCAAGGGGAGCAAGCTTTTTCTATGCCAGTGTCAGTCTAGACAGGGATAGGGAAGGAAGAGAGGACAGACTGATGAATTTCAGCCCTCTAGGGTCAACYCCTTAAAGCTTCTTTCTCTATATGAGGCATTACAGGATAGTCAGCTTGGAGTGACACTTCCTATTCAGCTCCTTATTCCTGGCCATAACAGCCACTGCTAAGGTGATTTCATGCCAGTCACTGCTTCTGTGGCAGAACTGAATAAGCATGTGAAATCCTATCTGAATAATTCAACTATGTCCTGCTTGTGATTGAAAGCTKCTGTGCAGCAGGGAGCTCACTCAAGGAGTGCTTAAAAAACATCCTTACAACTGCTGTCAATACTATTATCATAAATCCAAGGCCCTACTGTGCAAGGTGCAATCAGAAAGCAGTTACTGTGATGTCTTCAAAAGGAAGGTAGGCCTGTCTAAGGGCAAGAAAACAATCACAGAAAGAAAGTGACTAAAAAAAGACATGGATGATGGTGGTGGCTGCTTAGCATTGAAAAATAACTGATTTATTAGTTATTTAGAAGAATGACTTAAACACAACTTATTCGTAACTTCAAACTGGCTTTGGTTGAACATAAAGTGAGAACTATAAAGTGYTGCTTCCTCTTGGTGTCTCTGTTGAAGTATTTATGGTGCTASCCTTGCTGTGGAGTTCAGGCAGGAGGCTCAGAGCTGAAAGATCCACCACAAGCTTTCTGATGGCCTGGGACCTATACATCCCCACGTTACACTGTGGGCAGGATGCAGTCTGAATTTTGCTATGGTACCTCATAAAGCAGCTACATTATAGCAAAGCTACATGTGCTGGCTTTTGGGTTTTAATTTGGAAGCCTTGCAGTAATGAGGAAGAGCCTATTTAAAACATTTAAATAGTGAACTTAAGAAGAACAAAAAATTTAAAAACCCCTATTTTTACTCATAAATCATTTGAAAGAATTACCTTTTGCTAAGTGCAAAAACAATTCAATATTATACTTTGTGGATARCAGAAATAATTTTTCTTCAAATAAGAAAGTAACCTCCTTTTTTGTTATTCAGGATTACACAGTTCCCTACTCCTTTCTCATCCTCTCTGCCTCAAGCTAAGGTCTATTTTCATTCTCCTAATGATTGCCAGAGGATTAGATCTAGCCCAAGTACAGCTACWGGTACTGTTTATAGCAACCAAAGATTACTCTGTGCTTCACTAAAATGCCCAGGCTACCTTGATCTAGCAAGTGAACTGTATCACGAGCAGCATATGCAGTAGCAATTACAAAAGAAGAGAATTACAAAAAAACCCTTCTCTTGAAATTATGGATTTTGTAATTCAGTCATGCTAGTCTGAAATCAGARATGGAAGCCGAAGGATTTTGAGAGAATTGCTCATCAGATGGATYCCTTTCCCACAGTGAAAACTTTGAAGTTATTAGTGGGAGCAGTTACAACTGAGGGCAAGATCTTATTTGACAGAATCTTCCTTTTCAGGTCTTAACTAACTTGTAAAATCTCATGCTGGAAATGGAGGGGCAGTTGCTAATGCATGCTGAAAATTTACTCACACCCTCCTAAAATCAGCTTCTGAAAGAACTATTAATGAGTTAGTAAAGATTTACACAGAAGAAGACTGCATCACCAGCATTGTAGCCAGCTGATTAGAAGAAATGAGTCCCAGGAGAACCAGAAATAGATAACTGTATTTGTCTCAGAAGATCACTAAACAGCCTGGGCAAGCCAAGTTTTTTCTGAATCTTCTTCAAATTGAACTAATCTGCCCTGAAATCTGCTAGCTTGAGACTGCTGTTAATATTAGTTCAGAAAGGGAACTCTCAGAGAAATGCCTTGAAATTGTCAGTTCTGAGCAAGAATTGGAAGTAGCTCATCTGTGTCAATAAATTGGCTGGAAAAGACTGGATCAGTCCTTTGCATTTGACCCTGGTACAACTGATATGTCTTCTTGTACGAGTCCTGCAGCATCCGTACTCAATCAAGTTAGAGAGTTGATCTTACTACCCCCTAAAATTGTACACCCTGAAACGTGTGTGTTTCAGGCTCACAGAAGCAGGCTCAAGGCACTGCAGAGGACAGATGTGAATTCATTGCCTTTCTAGTACAAGATCACTCGATGTGCAACAGCCCTACCAATCAATATGGCCAATGCAAATAATGGGCTGTAAGTGTTTCTGTCTCATCATCTTGTGGCAGGATTGTTTTAACTTGTGACAAAACAACAGTTTTGTAGAAAGTTTTCTCAAGGACAAATATATATATTTATATATATATATATATATATGCACCTGATTAATTTTCTTCTTTTCCCCAAAGCCTAGATTGTATAGCAAGCAAGTGTCCTAGATGGAATGGACCAGTAAGATATTGCTAAACTGTGGGCTTTTGAGTTCTCCAAGCTTGCATTAATACAAGTAAATATATACTTGTATACTACAGATTTTTTTCAAACCCAAAAAAGCTGGCTATTAAAATGGCATAACAAAGTGAGAACATGGATTTCCCAAAAAGGTTGAAAAGTGTCATCGAATTACAAGGTGATAATGAGGTCTGAGTTTTCTCCAGCATGTATGGATGTCCTGCTAATTTGGTATGGCAGTGCCAGACTGTGCCTCCAGAAATAATTAACAATAGCAGTTGTACAGGTACTTCATCAGCAGAAGCATTGGAGGGAGATGAATCCATGTAAAGATTGCACAGGTGGAATGGAATGATTGCTACAATGGACAGATACAATAACAGGCTAGCAGTGTCTCCTTTGAGAGTGAAGCCCAGTTTTTTAGCTTCATCACTTACCTGGGCTCAATGTCACCGAAGAAGAGTTGAGTATTTTCAAGAAAATCAGAGTTATGATTTTTTCATTTGGGTTTTTGAATTTATGTTAATTTTACAGCATTTATACTTTTTTTGATATTACATTTTTTAGAAATTACAAAATAATATTTTATCTTGAATGCCAAGCTGCAATTTGTACAGCACATCCTGTTGTGTTGACTTTGCTTTTAAGGAGGAATTAGCACAGGTCCTACTGGGCACTCACCATATTGTCTAGCAGAAGAACAGTTAAAATTTTCAGCCCACAAATATTCATGCATGGATACACATGTCACGTGAATTCCAGTTGTAAGTTGAATGAAGAGATGCTACTTGTATTTTTACTTACTTATGCATAGATAACCGTCTGAATTAGCTGAATTCCCTTCCATATTCTAGTAGAGATGCTTTTTAGCACTAACCCTCAACCTTGTGGCCACACTTGGCATACTTACAGAGGAAATACTCTCATTAAGCACATTCAAAGGAGATCAGGTCAGTCAAAAGGATATGAAACTAATTTAAATCTGCAAAATGGCTTACTGAAACAGCCTTATTTTAACTAAAGTTACAACCAGTAACTCTGTAGGCTACGGCTTCTTGACAGAGTTTCATTTTGTCCCACAAAGCTCTAGATTGTTTGAATTAAATTCACTGACTTTTTCTTCTTCTGCATAGTACTGTCATAACTGTAAGAGAAAGATTCTTCAAGAAAGAGCCTCAAATTTTTAAAACTACATGGGTGTTCTGGTTTAGGGCAAATTTTGGAGGAAATGGCYGAATGGGGTCCCTCTGGGAAGCAAATGGCCCCTCCCCCTATTGGTTCAGGAAGAAATCTCCTTAGAGATGAGTGGAAAAAGCTATTTATTTAACAAACAAAGTGCCCACAAACATAAAAATTAATAAGATGAAACAATAAAACCTGGCAMAATTGAGAAAGTCCTTGCTGTGGTAGCTCGGCTCACTCAGTCTGTTATCAGTCCCTCTGGAAAATGCCAGCCTGGGCCTGGTGGCTCACTGGTGTGGACTCCTGGTCCTCTTGCTCTCATGGGTTTTTCAGTCCAAGAGCAGGTTTAAACAGTCTTTTTTTCGAAGAAAAAGGAAAAAAAAAACAGTTTAGGGAACTTCTCTGCCCTAGCTAGCGAAAACTAACTAAAAGCAAAGGAAATCTCTATCCTGCCACCTGTCCATGCTTCAGACAAACACCATCCAGGAGAAGAATGTGYAGGAGTCACAGCAGTTTCTGAAAACAAACTGCACGCCTCTTCTTCTTTCTCAGAACCAGTCTTAAAGGTACAGAACAATATCCAACAAAGACAGAACCCTTATCTCCATATCTCCATATGATCAACTTACTATCAAAACTAATATATATTCTAACTTACTATCAAAACTAATATATGTCTAACATACATTATACATACATATATCTATATTTACAGTATACAGCTATATCCAGACAATGGCAATATTATTCAGCAAACAATATTTACTCATAGTTCTCACCCAACAATCAGATCTCCTTGAGGTACACATCGTGTGGTTCCATCTTTCTGCATTACCCACCACGTGCAACCTGGTCCTGAGCAAAGACAACCTCAGAGATGGGTTTGTCTGTACTCAAGGCACAATTGATCCAAACTGTCTTCTCTAACAAACCTCTGACATGCACCACTGGGACTCTGTGTACTATATATAGGGCCTCAGGCTGGGCAGGGCCTGCTTGGTTGGTGGAGCCTTGGGTGTTAACTAAGCACTTTGCTAAATGCTGTTCCCAGTTTTTGAAAGATCCCCCACCAAGTGCGTTCAAGGTGGTTTTTAACAGTCCATTGTATCTCTGCACTTTGCCTGTAGCTGGTGCATGTCAGAGTTCCTAGGAATGTTCTAGAGTGACTTTCTGATGCTTGTATCCCCAGATTGTCTGTTCTGTCTGTGTTGGATACTGTGTCCTGTATCTTTAAGACTGGTTCTGAGAGAGAAGAAGAGGGGCATGGTTCGTTTTCAGAAACTGCTGTGGTTATAGATTCATCAGGTTGTCCAGTGTTTCTTAGGCCATGAAGGTCCTTCAGGGAAAAGGACTCAATAGTGGCTCCTGCTCTTGTGCCAGTTGGTTGTGACCTTGTGCCAGTTGGTTGGGCTTCCAATTTTGTGTCAGTTGGTTCAGCTTGTGATTTTGTGTCAGTAGCTTGTGTTGAGGGTCCTTCATCTGGATCATTGTCCACTGGTCGATTGGTTTTGTGTGCGCACTTCTTTCCCACAGCGACTGCCAGTGTCTTAGGCTCACTGTCTGGCTTAGCTACTGGCTTAGGCTCATTATCTGGTTTAGCTACAGGCTTATTATCYGGTTTAGTTGCTGGCTTTGCTACAGCCTGAGTAGCTGGGGTGTTGGCTGCAGCCTGAGTGACTGGGGTAGCTGCTGATTTATCTCCCTGCCCCCCTGCTTCTATCTGCTGCCCTTCAGTATCTAGCAGTGTGCGATAAGCGTATGCCAGGGCTCAGGTTGTTGCAATGAGCTTTTTCTCCTTAGAGTCATCATGGAAGTTCTCTTCCAGATATTTCCCTACCTCATCTGGGTTCTGATTTGTTCATGAGAAATTCTCAAGCTGGAGGATCAGAAAATTCCTTCAAGGTTTGACCCATTCTCTCCCATTCTYCACACCACTCAGAATTTTCCACACCTGGGTCTACTTCTGGRTCTACTTCTGGGTCAGGGGTCTCATCAGCCCCTCTGAAAATCTCAGACCTTATTCCAGGGAAGCTGCAGACTGTATAGAGGACGCTTACCAGATGAAATACCAGGAAGGCAGTATCTTTGACATTTAGGGGAAACTGAACATTCTTCAAAAGTGATGTCACAGATTCAAAAGAGAAGATGGAAAGGAAAGGCTGAAAACCCTCATTCCCTACTCCTCTAACAAACTGAGTGCAATTGCTAATAAATACCCAGAACATGCTGCTGGAACTGGGACATAAGGTAGGRCAAATAAACCATAAACCAAACATATCTGGAACAAACTCCAGTACCTGTATGAACTTCCTATACCCCGATATCGCTGAATCCAGCAAAATGGCTATCCTAATCCATGCCCCTCTACTATAAAAGCTACGTGTTAGAGACAATACTGGAGCTATTTCTGGATAAGAAAATAAACCTAGGGACCAGAAAGGTATTAAAACCTCAAAACAGATTATAGAACAGAAACACAAGAATGACTCCACCCCAAGAGACATTATGAATTCAAGCAGCAACATGTCTACTGACTGCTTTATCCCCACACAGAGTAAGTACAACCAAAATGCAATCAATATAATTTTTTTCCACCCTCTCAAGCCACAAGTTGGGTGCCAATAAAAATGTATCTGTCCTGATTTAGGGCAAATTTAGGGAGGACTCAATAATTTCTTCTTGCAAGATGACATCAGTCCTGGAAGTCATTCAACACGTCATCGAATAAAACTCAAGTCTCAATATTAACACTTCCTGTAAAGCCCAAAACACCTCTCAAATCAGCTAATAATCAACCTAAATCAGTTGATTACCATCATGCCTAGTGAGAAGAGTTAGTAATGAACTGCATGTATTTTTCTGAGTTAGTGATTTGGACAAGTGTTTTAGTCAATTTTTTGAGCTGATATGCACTAAAAACTTTGGCAGATAAACACATTTCACATTCAAAAGTTAATGTTGATATGTCTGGAAAAGAATGGAGGAAAATGAAGGTATAACTCCTTGGTAACTGTAGAAACAATTAAATAATATTGTTAAAMCCCAAATATGAGTCATAATTTGCAACACAAATACTCCCTGAGCTTCTTCTTCAAAAAGGAGAACAAGTCTTTATTTAGTGATCTTCCTGAACACATTGGAAAGAAATATGGCTTGGGAGAGTAAAAACGAAATCAAAAGATAARCCTCTGTCCTTTCAGGAGAGCAGAGCATCCAGTGGGCTCAGTGGGTTTGGCTGGGAAGAGCTCATGTCTGGCAGATGCAGCCTGGAGCTGGGGCACAAAGAAGCACAGAACAGGCGAGGAGGGGAAGTGTCTGCATGAGGCATCTGGAAATAGTGAAGTGGAAGCACAGGGTGATCTTTCAGATGTAGTTTCAATAGAACTGCAGCAACTTCCTTGCATTTCCTTGGAACTGACTTTTATGAACATTTGTGCCAATGTTTCTGTTTTTGGAGGCTGCAGATGAACCCTTTCATACAGTGGTTTGTGGGGCAAGCGATAACAGCCAAGTGTCCAGGCAGCTCATGCAGAAGGGTGAAGTGAGCAGGAGGGCAGCAAGGAGAAAATATGGCATGTGCCATGTGCAGGTGGAGGGACTCACAGAAAAGACTGTGATTCTGATCTTGTTGTCTGGGAATTGGAAACTCATGTGGCCTCAAGACACAGAAGAAACTAAGTAGGAAAAATTAATGAACTAAAAGGATTGGAAAAGATTTCTCTTTCAAAAAATGAAATTAGTCTGGATTTTGGACTACTACCTTTTTCATCCCTGTGACTTTAAAACCTTCATCCTTTACAGATCTTGCATGCAGATTCTTTCCCAGGAAATAAGTTTTGTATGCTGTTCCTCTAAAAACCATTTTTTCTCCTCCCTCTTGTGACTTTTTTTTTGTTTGTTTGTAGGGTTTCTTTGTTTGTTTGGGGTTTTTTGGGTTTTTGGTTTTGGTTTTGGTTTGGTTTGATTTGGATTTTATTTTGGCTTAAGGCTATCTTGGGGAAKACCAAGTGATTTAGTCACCTAGCAGAGTATTTACCATTACACAAGCCATGATAACAATGTGTTATTACATTATTCCTTAGTTAGAATTAATGTAAGGAGGCAAGCCTGCTGAAAAGAGACCACACAAGAAAGCCTTTATCCAAAAAGGGCTCAGGTCCTGCTCTGGGGTTACAAACATGGCTGTGGCTGTTACTGTAAATATCTCCCTTCCTGGCAGGAGGAAGCAAAAAGAAATCATAGAATCACAGGATATCCTGAGCTGGAAGGCATTCACGAGGATAACTAAGTCCAGCTTCTGGCCCTGCCCAGAATAACTCCAAAAATGGGAAGTGGCATCATCCCAAGATGTACTTGATGGTGGAACCATCATGTACATAGGGAAGGTTTTGCCTATTTGCAGGCCTGATATGGAGCAGAAACAGGCATCACACCAGCTTGGACAGAGGAGACTGGGGTGGAGTCAAATTGGGGGTTGTTTTTTCAAACAAGGGGCAGGGTGTTTGTGATCAGCTGGTGTATGTCAGCACTGGCCTGGACAGGGGAGGGTGGAGCCAGACAGGGCTCTGTAGAGGCAGTTCAGACACAGCTGGGAGGCTCCATGAGGTCAGGGGAAGTGGAGACCATCCACTCTTCATTTGACCTTGTAGAATTTGTGCAGAGTTCACAGAAACCTGTCTCACCAAGGCTTGTTGGTGTCATCGAGGAGGAGACGGCTGTGACTGGGACATCATTCCTCCTTTCTGCTCCTGGCTCCCCTGCTGTCCCCCACCCAAAAGGCTCCAAGTACAAGTCAGGAAAGCCTCCCTGGAAGCATCTGGGGCACAGAATTTGGGTTCTGGGAGGCTGGAGTTGGATGGAAGAGGGATCATAYACAGCACTTAAGTCTGTTCACAACAGGCTATTGCTCAGGTAGTAAAAATTTTAAATAAATATTTTTTAAAGGCCATTTTAATAATTCTTGCTATTCTCTCTTTTGGAAATCTTTGACAACCCCCAYTGCTTAGTTCTCAGAAAGCAACTCCACCTTAAAAATCACTTCTTGAAAGAATGGTTGCAGCAAAGACTGAACTCCCTATTTCTTCTTACACCTCCTACACAGAAGTGTCAGGAAGGTACTGCCAAAACATTTTCTACGATGACTGGCAACTTGCTTGCATGCCAAGAGAAAAGAACTTGTGAGAACATGCAAAAGTGTAATCCTGCAATTCCCTGCCTTGTAAAAGTTTTCATAAAATGCTAATTACTTTTGAGCTTGAAGATGAGAGCACTATAGTTTTTATTTTAATCTAAAGCAACTCACCCATGTCTGAGTCTTCTAACTAAAACAGGAAYAAGAGACAGAATGTAGTGTGCACAGGTAAAATTTAATTAGCTAATCCCCTGCTCATTACTCTGGACTACCATTTTTAGTTCCCRTGTCCTATTTAGGAAATTATAGTTTCTTCTGTAGTTTAAGTGTTATTACATCCAATCCCATCATAATTTTTTTCAAAAAACCTGTCTGAGGTGAAGAAAGAATCCTGCAGAGTGCTAATTGCTCATCAATTGACTAGTCAGGTTTACCACCCTTTTTTGAAAGTACTTAYAGAAGATACCATAGATCAGTATCAGTATTCAGCAAGAGCCATTTAACTATTTCCTCCAGGTGATAAGCAGATTCCTCACAGATAAAAGAGCAGCAGACATCCAAACCTTCATATTTTTTTTTATAAAAGCAAAATTTTTTATACTTCAGACCACAACTGTGGTCTTAAATTATGTGCAGAGATAGGAAAGGTCTGTGCTTCACAAGTGATGACAAAGTCAGGGAGACTTATGTCAATGTCTTTTGTCCAAATCTGATTTGATAGTGATGAAAATGTGTCACTTAGTGGTCTCTCTGCTTGAAGTGAATTTATGGTAAGACACTTGATGGACATGTGTTTAAAATAGAAATACTTTTTTTATACCTGTGCCAGCTTCAGTTGCACTTTTTCGGTAGATAAATAGAATACCACTGATACCAGTTCAGCCAAATAAATCAGTCCATACTGTTTTGAAGGGATCAAAGGAAAACAACACTCCCACCAAACTCAAAGAACCTCTTCACCCCACCCTTTATTGGTGCTGTTACAATGGAAACTTCTGACATATAATTCCCTCAATAAACCACATTTCCAYCCCAGAGAAACAGCGATTGTTCTTCACACCTCCTCACACAAAGATGGTCTCAAGCACCATCAGAGGAATATGCAGAGAACTAGCCTCAAATTATTCACTTTCCATACTGTAATCTTAGTGTTTTGTTTCTTCTGAAAAGTCCCTTCACCTTTGAACTCCCATCCAGCCCTTACATTTTTGTTCCCAACTCTGAAGATCTTTGCAGCAATAGGCACAAGTTCACTGCAGGCTGGARGAGCCATTTCCCTGAACTGTAACACATCAGGGAATCTGACTTCCACAGTATGTGTTTAGAGAGACCTGGATAATACAGCTACAGGTGAAGGAAGTAAAGCAGTACTGTTCTTGATGCAGACTTACCCTTGGCTTTGGAGAAGTTAAGGAGATGCTGAGACATACAGCTGAATRCCTGTAGAGCATGAGACAAAAGCAGAAGAGAGGCAACAGAGATCAATTGCCACTTGCCTTTGGTTTGCAGTCCCTCCAAGCCTTGCCTAATTCCTCTGCAGTGGACACACTGAAGCATATAAAAAGAGAATTAACCATGTGAGTAAGGTTCTACATCCTGCCCTATTYAAACACCACCTCAAGAGTTAGAGAAAACTGGAATTGAGAACAGCTTGAAATTGAGGTGTAATGAAGCTGCTGGTGCAGTATTGAGAACTTAAAAAAATTATAACAAGAAGGGGAAAAAAAGCTCACTGTAAGTCACTTGAACAAATGTGGTTTTCACAACCCTGTTCTCTTTTCTGCTCAAGGATGTTCTTTTGTTAAAATGAATAATAATTAATTGAAGGAAGAGCTCAAGGATACTAGCTACTGCTTGCTCTCTCTCAAATATTGGGGAAGAAAAAATACAGAGCACCCTAACACRCAGCCAGCAGYACKYRTGYTAAGTAGCCCCTGTTTCTGGTCCYTTACATTGWGGTCTGTTGGAGAGAAAGCCCACATGGAAGGCAGGCCTGATGGAAACCCAGGAAACTCACAGGATATAGCAGGTGTTCAGGTATATGAACAATAGGCAAATTATAKGCTCTGACATTGTCACAGTGGTCACTCTACTTTTTTTCTTGTCTTCTCCACAGGACTAATTTTTAAAACTTTTTATTTTCAGGTTTGACTTATATGTCTAACTGCAGCCAGCAAATTCCAGTTCACAAGCTCACACATGTATTACATGTAATTATTCCAAGAAGATTGCCTCTCTGAAGAGCTGCTTTAAGAYCTTTCTTTTTACTGTACAGATCCAAACACTGTTAACCATCACAGTAGCAGACTGCCATGACTAGAAATTTCTCCCTATTTTTTTTYTAGCTTGCCAATTAACTGAGACCACACTGCAGAGGAAAGGTTGCTTGCTCATTCATGACCTAAGTAAACATCAGGACAAAATCAGTGCCACCCAAACCCCACTGTCAAATGTTTGTACATGTGTCACCAATTAGGGCAGAATTTGTCCTGCAGAAAATGTCCATCTCTGCATGCTGGAGAAAACTGACAAGTTGGTTTGGGATCTTACAGGGATGTTTGTAGAGCTATCTGCAGATAGCCTCAAGGTCTGGGGAATGAGCTATTTATTTTCTTTGTGAACTGAACATTCCTGGTGTGTGTACTGTGTCTAGATGGGATGGAGTTGATTTCCTTCATAGCAGCCCATACAGTGCTGAGGTTTGGATTTGTGACAGTGTCTCTATTTCAAGTTCTCATTTCACCCTTAGCCCCCACTCCAACCCCTTTCCCAGAGGCTGCCTATCATGGAGCTGTATCTCTTGCTCATCCTACCTAGGGGCTTAGCTTCCTCTCACTATTTCAGAGGAGGTGGATGAGCATATCAACTCATTTGTGGCACCCTTTTGTAAGCAGTGAGGAGGACTGTGTGGCCATATGGAATGTTGTGCTGTGCTAACAGACTGGTGTGAATCCTGTTCTCTGAAGCCAATCCCTCTGTCTAGAAAAAAGGCAAAACAAAGGGACTCAGCAAAGCTGCATCCAGGATTATCCAGATGACAGAAACTCAAAATAAGTGACGCTACTTGTGTGTAAATACAAGGACAGTTGCCTCAGCATGAGGAACCCACTGTCTGTAACTGCTCCAGTTGCACAGAGGGATTTCAGCTGTGGAGAGCATTCCTTGGGGTTTTGCTGAGAGACTGGAACTCTCAAACATAAGCAGCCCTGCTCATTTCAAGAAGCAGTACCTGACATGCCATAGGTGATGATTTTAAATAGTATTTTAGGTGTTTTTCCCATTCCCAGTGCTTGTCAAAGAACTAAAAGGTGGCCATGAAGACCTACAGGGGCATTTGATTTACAGAGAAGACAAAGGATGTATTAATCTAGGAGAAAAAGTTAGTAAAGAGAAGATGAGACTGTAAAATAAAAGGTTCACATGAAAGATGCCAATAGTTAGCATTTCACTGAAGAACATGTGGCTTTAAATGTTTGAGGGCAGCATGGAGGCTATTACTAATTTTTCAAAACCAGCTTATAAAATTTAAAATGATGATGATAACAATAATAAAACAACATTGAAAGAAGGGAATTTTAGGTAAATCCAGCAACTGTCCAATCTGAGTCATATATCATAGTAAACCATCTAATGCTGCTTACATAAACTCTTACATTTGTTTTTTTAACAGCTTTGCCATTTCCTCATTGAACTGCTACTTATAAATAAGACCCACAGACTGCAGCCAGAAAAAGCTTTACAAAAACTTTTAAAAACAGATATTTGAGCAGAACATGTATTGTATTAGTTATTTCTGATAAATTCTAAATTATCTTAATTTTTAATATTTTGTTACTTGCACTAGAATTAGAAAGTAAGGGTATCTTTRGTGGCATAAATCCAATTTTCCAACATTCTACTGGTGGCTGTGCAATTCCTAACTCTTCCCTCAAATAAAGCACCTCCCTTTAGTCAGCAGACGAAAAGTAAATCTTTTAGGTTTCCATATAAAACCCAAAATCGATTTTACTTTTAAAATTAGGAAAACAATATCTTGCTTTTTTTTCTACTGTATGAATAGTATCCAAGACTCAGAGTTCAAGAAAAAAAAAACTGAACAGATGCATCTAAGAGTTCAGTTTAGTGTTCTCTCACTTTTGTACCAGCATCCTAAAAGGTTGATCATTCCTCAAAGTGCACTACTGCAAAACCTTAAGATCATAAGCTTGATTGTTTCATAAAGTGTTTGTGTTTTCATGCCCTGGGGACACAAGTGGACATTCTTACTTGCACTTCTACACTTATCAGCAGGAGTCATCCCCAATGCACTTCTTAAGACACTCCTGCCACATTTTGGCATGAATACCACAACCCAATGTTGTGGCTTCCAAAATTGGAAGCCTTCTCATCTTCATTCTGTGTGGCTCATTTCCTGTGGCTGTCCTTTTTTCARTTCAGCCTAAATCTTTACCAAGGCCAGGCAAATGCCAGAAAAATGCAATTTAAGGAACAATACTGCCTTGACCTGCAAAGAAGAGGAAATGCAATGGATCTTAATGGCCCTTTTCTAGGTAAGGTTCTGAGAGCTGTGGAGGTATAATGCAAACATTAAACTGTCCTGAATTAAATGAAGTCAAGATAATTCAAGGACAAAGACTTGTTTGCAGCCAATATAGATATTTGAAATCTTCTCAGCAGTACTTTAAAAATCTCATTTACAAACTGAAATGGGTATTTCTTGTGGTGGTACAGCAAACCCTGAATTTCTTCATTGTTTCAATGTGTGTGTTCTGAATACAGAGACTGGCTCTCCCACAGATAAAACACAGAATGGTGAAGTATAAATGATATATAAATAATTATTTGCTTAACTTATTCACTGAAAATATCACTCCTGCTTGAAATATATAAATCTGGATATCACTCCAAACCAGGAACATTACATGTAGGGCTTTGGTGAGTTCTGTAGCATTACAAGAAAGCTGTCACTATTTCAAGTTCAAATTCAGTGTTAGAACTTGACACTTCATTTTTTGGAGAGGATGGGTAAACTAGAATATATCTTCTTCTTCTTTCATCCCTTATCATAGTTACAAATATCCCACTAAGAAGCAAAGTTGTGCTTTTTGAAATAAATTGCTGGGCTTCATGTTCTGGACCATAA